>JARYGA010006537.1:0-36360 GCA_030545235.1 Helianthus tuberosus | reverse complement strand
TTTCAGCATATATATAATACATAGTTTTTCAACATATAAACGTACAAATATGTGTGTATATCACCCACACACAACTATAACGTTGCGAAAATAAAATAATTAACATACATAGATCGTTTAATTATTTGATCAAACATTCATATTTTTCAAACTTTGTACTTACATAAAAATACGAAAAAAAAAACCGTTAAATTAATTTTCTTGGTATGATTTAAAATTTTTAACCTTTTACCAACATATATGTGTAGGTAATATATCCTACACATGACGGACACATGTATTGGTTATATACATACAGGGGCGGAGGTACCTTATGCTGAGGGGCAACGCCCGCTACGGCTTGGCGCGGAAAAATTTGGAAAAATTAGTGTAAATTTTGGAAAAATTTGAGGTTTTTTCGATTTCGTTACGGCTTATTTATAAAACGTTACGGCTTGGCGGATTTTCTAGATCCGCCACTGTATACATAAACGAAATTGGATCAAAATGTTTTTAAAACTTCATGTAACACCAAGAAACATTGTATATTTGTCCTTATCTTTTATTTATAATATGATTTATTAGATCGAGAAATGAATGATTTATTTTGTCATGCGTTCTCGTGTAGATCCAATGTGACTAATTGACTATTGTTCCTAATACCAGTGTAGAATCCTTACAAATGTTAGTTGGCCCGTTGCACTAAAAATACCAGACCCTCCCGAAGCGAAGTTGGCTCCACGAAGTAAATTACGCTTGAACGTTCGCTTATGCGCGAGAAGAGAGAGAAAAGGTGGCGGGCTTACTTTGTAATCCCCCAATAAGCTTACTACACAAATAAACTCAATTTTGTATTGACATAAATCCTTCTTTGGAGTTAGATAGAAATGTTTAAAAAAATGTAGACACCCTTTTGTTAATCTTCTGACACCTAGCATAAACATAAGCAAATTGAAAATCATCAAAATGGTCATGTTAGACTATCCCTATTGGTGACATTGCCTCAACCGACAAAGTGATAAAAATAAAATGGAAAATTCATTTAAAATCAGCAACCTGGTCGAAGGAACGACCCAGGTTGTGACATTCATGCTCACAACTTTCTTGTCACATGTCCACATGGGAATGGGAATGGATGGTATATTTATTTTAATTTTCTTTTTTCTTTTAACATAATTACTTATAAGTATAATTAGATTATAGAGTTAAATGTCCTTTTAGTCCTTGTGGTTTAGGCCATTTTACCAGTTTAGTCCAAAGGTTTTATTTTTCGCCTGTGGGTCCAAAAAGATTTCACCGTTGCCATTTTAGTCTACTGGTCTAACTTCATCTATTTTTTCTGTTAACGAGAATGGCAATTCAGTCATTTTGTATGTAATTCTACTAACTAGTAGGGCAATTCGGCCATATAAATGACCGAATTGCCCTTCTTGTTAACAGAAAAAATTGATGAAGTTAACCCAGTGGACTAAAATGACAATGGTGAAACCTTTTTGGACTCACAAGAGAAAAACAAAACCTTTGGACTAAACTAGTGTTTGACACGTATGTCGTTTGATGAAACATATTTCCATGTTACGCAGCATATCCGTTCTCCTATGCCAAATTTTTACGATCTTTCTAAAATTAGGCGTAGTAGATGTTCTACATATTACGCAGTTGATTCATGTTGTGTGAGGAGCCCACAAACCACCAAGTTATGGTCACAAGTAAAATCGCGATACTCAAGAGAACCTGGCTTAGCAAGGTGTACCACATGGAAGATTTCGATTGGCTGAGACAATATCTTAATTAAAAAAGACAAATGATATTATTGTAAGCAAGAAAAGTCAAGGCATGTTTTGACAAACTAAGTGTCAAGATGACCATTTTGGTGATTTACCCTAACACAAACTAGCAAATTGTTCAGACGGATCAAAAAATTCAAATACCGATTAGATCAGCAGCGTTTTTGCCATTACTGAACCTTCCGGTGGATTTCGAAAAAGGAAAATCAATCCCATTGTAAAGGTGATCAGCCTTAGCGGTGCATGTTTTCAGGAAATTGTTTGTCGCAGTTGAATCTCCAAATATAAATATTGGTGCATCGGTTTTACCGGTTGTCGCATGTACTGTGATAATCATGATGCCATTAGCGACCACATATATCACAAACAGGAAAAGCTTTTGTGGTGCAACATTCGCCATGTGATGGATCACTTATTGTTAGGTAATGGAAGATTATTGCAATTGAACTTTAGCTTTTATAGAAAGTTTTTGGGAAATGGATAAGAAGATAAAAACGAAAATGGGACATATTTAATACAATGTTTTTCCTTGAATTGCCCGTTAGTTAGTTATTAACTGTTTTTTGTGCTTGTTTGTTACTATCATCAAGAAATGTACGTAGATTACCATGGAAAGTAATATTCATACAAGGATATACTAACGATCTCATGGAACTAATTTGCATCCAATGGTTGTCTCATTTATTACATCTATGTGACACTATATGGAAACAAGAACAAAAAGACACCAATAACAAACAAAATGCAATGGATTAGCAACTTATTGCGAAGATCATGTTGATCAAGGATAAACATCATAGAAACGAGAGGAAAGAATATGTGTACCCATTAATCCCCAAATGGTGATGGTTGTAGTCATGATATAACTAGTAAGGTTCCCATTTAGAAGAGATGTGTGTGTGTGTGTGTTGGGGGGGGGGGGGGGGGGGGGGGGGGAGGGAGGATTTATAAGTGATGTTATGGTGGTGATTGTCAACCTTAGACCCTCTATAGTGAGCTCTATTTAATAATAACCAATGTTTTAAAAACCGGACCGGCCGGTCCGACCGGGAACCGTAAGCTTATCCGGGCCGGTTCACATGTATAGCCGCTACCAACATCGGGCCGCCGGGCGGTCGGGCCGGCGGGTCTTCACGTAGGGTCGGGCCGGTGACATCTGGAACCTCTCCGGCGACATCTGCGACCTCCGGCGACATCCGCAACCTCCTTCGGCGACATCTGAGACCTCCTCCGGCGACATCTGAAAGTTAGGCGGCCAAAGTTAAGGGCTTGGTTTATCTCGGTTTATGATAAAGCTTATGGTAAAGCTTTAATGGAGAAACCATTTGGAGAAGATGACTACTTTGCAAAAAAAAAAAAAAAATTGGAGAAGATGACTGCACGGGGAAGTGTAAAAGTGAAGAGAGTTTTTGTTTTATTATAAGAAAGTTTATATTTAGTCCTTCAATTTTGAAGTATATATGTAGTAACCCTATAGATTGATTTTAATTTTTAAAAATCCTTTTTTTTGTTTTGAAAGGTGTAAACTGTAAAGCAATTTTATGCTTGTATATTTTTTTAAATCTAGCTTACCTTTTTTTAATAGGTTTTACTTATATACTTATTATATATATTTTTTATATAATTTATAATGTAATCCGGGTCTTAAATCCGGTCGAACCGGTCGGACCGGTCCGACCTTTGACCCCGTAAGGCGACCGGGTCGACCTTCGGTCCGGTTCTGAAAACATTGCTATTTATACACTCATGGGGAAACCCTATTTTTCTAGTAAGGGTAAATAATATATATGTCCATCAAATATTTATCAAGTGGAATATGGGCAATTAAGTCATTTATCAATTACGATATAAATCATAATAATTGAAATATATATATATACTATATAGTAATGGAATAGGGCTAGGTTCATAAATGAACAGCTCACTTGATTGTGAATACTAGTGAACTTATCTTAGTCTTTGAAGGGGTAAGGTCCCAAAAACCTCATAAAAAAGGATTCGGACCATACCACAAACTAACCTTTCTAGCCTTTTGACCTTGCGCGGCCGCGCACTGGTCATACTAAAGGAGCAAAGAAATCAGTAACTTACAGTCGCGCGCCCAAAGGATAACATAAATCCTTGCGCCTTCTCCCATTCAACAAAGGATTAAAAAGCCTTTGTCCAATACTTCCGCCACAACGTCCAGACTTAGAGATTATTTTACCCAGGCTTGGGGTTTATTTGCCTGTGTCCACACAGTAAGGTGTCACACCAGATTACGACAGTAATCTTCTAGAAAGAAATACAATTGTGCACCACCCAGACGGTTATAACCGTCCGGACACGTGTCATCACCATAAGCAATTCTGAAATCACAACAAAGGCATGCAATTGGAGAGTAATCTCCACTTAATCTCTTTCCACGTGGCGATCCCCCAGCCACAGATCAAACCACGATCCGTGTGCATTCACATCGGATCGAGGCTAATTGACGTCAGATCAAAGAAATCAAACGGAAGAAAAATAACCACTACGGCGTTAAGCATTTTCCGTTATCTTTTCAATAACAGGTTTTCCCTCCCAAACTCCCGGTTATAAATAAGAGAACTGTTCAGGTATAAGCTCAGACTACTCTCACTCTTCAAATACTTATCTTCTCCGATACCAATACTTATTCTCACGCCGGAGTCGGGTCAAGGAGAGAACCCTCTTCTCCCCTTGGCGAGGCTAACGGTGTTCTTTTTTGCAGAGCTACCGGAGAAGTAATTCCATTACAACTGAATCAACCGAGAGAGAGCTAACCTTTTATGCGGATTCAAACCCCCTAACTATTTCGGTTCCGACCATTTAGTTGGTGTTTCTTCATTGGCGCCCACCGTTTTCTTAGTTTTTATAGTTTCTATCTCGTTTCGATTCAGTTCATTCTATTTTCTGTCTTTGCACATGGCAGAAAATTCGTCATCTCACCGGCAACCTGGTCCTCGACCAAACGTCAGAAACAATTTACCAATAGAAGGGATCGTAGAGGAGGCCTCAGACGATAACGAGGTCCAGTCTCATCGAGCAAATGATCCTGTTACCCCAGGAATGTTACCAGCAAATCCTACACAGTCAATTTTACCACCAGGAGAAACTCCGATATCATGGTATGTTCGGTCCCAAGGAGCATTAAAACGCAGTATATTCACAATTGTGTGCTCAAACTGCTCCCGTAACCCAGTCCCGGAGGCTGGGATCAAGAGCTCATGCCTCTCAACGAGAAGAATCAACTTATGATGATACAAGCAGTTACCGAAGGCAACACCATGACGAGTTGCACCCTCGTCAAAGACAATCGGTCCATGACAGGTTGGGTTCCCAACGAGACATTCATACTGATGAATCCGATCGAACATATCGTTTGAGTGAAAACACCAGCGTATTCAATAGGCTACAGCCAAGATATAACAAATGCAGGCCTCGAGCGGTTTATAACCCTGAGGCCGAGCATAACTATGATTTAGTTTATCGCCCGGACGAAGCGGCAGAAAACTCGAAGTTCATATTAGAGATAGCTCTGGCTCCGTTGGAAAGAGACAAGTTACCATCTAACGTTGGAAAATTCAATGGGTTAACTGACCCCGATGATCATCTAAGGGTATTCACCAGCGCAGGGTTGGTTGGCGGTTGGACCCTTCTGTTGTGGTGTCATTTGTTTGTGCAAACACTAACTGGCCCAGCGCGAATCTGGTTTGACAACCTACCAACAGGGCAGATCGAGTCGTGGAAGGATCTCCGAAGAAAATTTTTAACACACTTCAGCCAACAAAGGCGGTCAAAACGTGATACATCCGACGTTATGAATATCTGGCGTCGCGATGATGAGAATCTGGAAGATTTTATTACCAGATATAATAAAGAAGTATTAGAAATTGGAGGTGTTAGCGAACAACTAATCCGTGCTCAGTTTAAGTACGCGGTTAGGTGTGACGACATGGTCAAGGTGTTATCGGGAACGGAAGGTCTCCCCACGAGTTGGGAAAAGACAATGGCGGCGGCCAAGGTTTATGCGCAGACCGAGAAAAACCTTACTACAAACAGACCGCCACCACCACACAGCAGGCCGGCAGACTTAAGCGCAAACGGAAAGTACAAAAAGTCATGGCGCGAAGCATCAGGAAGTCGATCTGCGGAAGACACCCGCACAACAACTAACAAGTTCTCGGCGCAAAGAGAAAACAGACACGAAAATAGGGAGAGACAGTGGACTCCCCTAACGAAAACCCCAGCAGAGGTACTAAGTACCGAGGATCACCAATTCAAACCCCCGATTCCAATGAAGAGTAAACGTGGTCAAGACCCGACGCAGTTCTGCGAATATCATAAGGATAACGGGCACACCACGAACAACTGTATATCTCTGCGCATGGAAATTGAAAAGGCTCTCAAGAATGGAGAACTTACGCATCTGCTCCAGAATATGCGCAAGGAGATTAAACAGATTACTCGGGGAGAAGAAAGCTCAAGTAAACGGGCTAAGACTTAAAGAACTCCGTATGTTTTCCGCGGAAAAGACACGACTTATTAAAAGCGGCGGAACTATCAGGGAGTAAGTTAAGTTCCATCTAATTATCCAAAAAACTTTGTAACGCCTCTGAGCATTATCCATGAATAAAATTACAAAGTTTCTATTATTTTTGTGTTTACAAAATGCATGCAATTCCTTTTTAGTAAGAGCAAAAACATTATGGTAGTATAACACAAAGCTCCATGCGCGGTCAGTGATCACGTCACAAATGACCATAAACTCATACATGAGCTTCATACCAACTTTATTCGCCTTACTCAAGACAAAAGTAATTGTGCTCATGCAAAATATTGTAAAGACATATTAACAAAATAAATAGAAACATACTATGTTAGGCGTACAAATACGTCCTGAGAGGTTCAAGACACAGCAGTGTTTAAAACCCTTGCGCAACAGCGCACCATCAAAACAAGGATCAACATCCTACATAGAAAAAATTGTTCAAATACAATTTCATCCTACTCTAAATCTTCTCCCCCATCCGGAAAGATTTCCTTAAGTTGCGCAACGTGATCATCCGATTGCAGCGCCACATTTATCAACTCCATCACTGGCAGTTGCAAGTTATTAAACTCTGTCTTCATAGCAGCAAGCGCACTGGAAGTATTAACACCAAAGGTAGCAGACTTGCTATCATTCCAGTTAACCTTTAAAGCGCTATTCACATGATGGGAGCATTCCGCATACCCTTGCGCATAACCATCTCGTCGCGCAGCAACCATCAAATTAGCAACAGTTTTATCCAATTCTTCAGAGTTTAATACAGATTCAGCAACCTATAACATCAGATAAAGATAAGATCGAAGCAAGAAAAGCGCATACAGGAACAAAAAGAAAGAAGGTACTTACACAAGCAATCCCGCGATCTTTTAACCAGGCCATATCATTCTTCAAAGGTTCGAGCTCGCTTTCCGCTGAAACCCGCGCCATTTCTGAATTCTCCAGTTTTTCTTCAGCCTCAGTTAAACGACGGGAGGTTTCAGTATTCTCGGAACGCGCAAGCTCCAGATCCTTCTTCAATTGTTCCTGGTCAGAAACCAAAGCGGTAAGTTCCTCTAATTCTTTATCTCTAACGGCAAGAGTGGCTAAAGCTCGTACCTCCCGTTGCTCACTTCGTTCCCTATGAGAACGTGCCTCCATCAACATAGCTTCCATATCAGCTTTTTCTTTCTTCAATTTTTCTACCTCCGCATCTTGATTCTTCAGATTTTCAACTTCAGCTTTGAGGTTATTTATGATGTTGCGAAGGTTTGCCTTCTCGGCATTATCTTTCTCACAAATTCTTCTCCAATTTTTGCGCTCCTCAGATAAAAGCGCAGCTTCAGCTTCAGCTTTCCTTTTCCAACCAGAAGCTGACCATTCTTCAGTCTTGCGCTCCGCTTCAAATTTAGCTTGCTCAGTCTCTAATTTAGCCTTCAACTGAGCCACATGTTTTTCATCTTTCGCAAACTTCCTTTGCGATGCTACAAAAGATGCTCGCTCTTTATGCATGCTGTACCACTCACGTACTATGCGATGAGTAGTAGAAACATGAGATGCAGTTTCTGCAAGATAAGATTGATAGGTCTGTTCATAAGGCTGATTTTCCTGAAATTTAATTTCACCAGGCGGAAGTATCCCCTGCAACCAATCTTGGCATACACGCCAATCAGAGAACGTATCTCCTTTCTTCACATTCCAAACAGGAATATGAGGATCAGCAGCATCTTTCTCTGCATACATCCGGTAATAGTATTCTCCTAAAGTTTCTTCCGGACGAATTGGAGATTGTTTTTCAACACCAGCAGAAGAACCTGCTTCCTCAGTACCGGCCTTTTCAGCATGCTCAGGAACAGTTTCAGAAGGTCTGGGAGGAGAAGATTGAATTGTCTCAGCAGTCTTCTTTTCCGGTGTCGGTTGATTATTATCATTTACCACACTTGGCTCAACAATCTGTTCAGTTTCAATGTTAATACCAACAGGCTCCTCAGCCTCAACAGTTTTCTCAACACCTTCCCCAGCTATCTCTGAAGACTCTAAAGGAGGTGTGACGGTAGCGCGCGGTGGGGAAGGGGGAAGTTCTTTATCAAACACAGTTGGTACATCCACAGAAACAGCAATTTCTGGAAAAACAAAAGTCTATAAAAATCCTATCCGTTCAAAGAAAATAAAGAACACCAATACATACCAGGAATGGATTCTGAAACAAAAGAATCTAGGTTTCCCTTTCTAGTAATTTTCTTCCTCTGCACTTTCTTAGGAGGTTGATCCTCCGCATCAACATCAGCTGGCTTTCTCTTACCGGCTTTCCTATGCACCAAACGTTCGGGACTGGAATCCAGATCGATAGGCTCATTTGGGTTGGAAGGAGGAATATCGGCAGAATCCTTCGGTTCTGGTTTCGGTTCCCGCATAGTCACTACAGGAGTAAGACCCTCCAACGAGTCATAAACCACCACATAGTCACACCTGGAAACAGAAGAACGACGCGTACCTTTCTTCTCCCCAGCATTTTTCGCCTTCAAAGGTTGAGTCTTAACAGTTTCACTCTTCTTCGGCGCAGAAGTGGACGTAGTTGCGCGTTTTTTCTTCTCAGGGCCTATGCCCAAATTCAACAAATCACCTGCAAAAAGCGCAGAGAAATTACTCAAAACAACAAAAAAAAGAAACAAAGAGAGAGAAGGAAAAACAGATAAACTCACCAGCACCAGCTGCCGGTTGAACAGATAAATCCGCATTCCGCGGAAGCACAAAATTCTTCACGATATGATGATACCAGAGCTCCTCTTCAGGTTTTTTCTTGATAGTTCCCATTCTTCCGCCTTCCCTCTTAAAGGCAACAACATATAGAGAAACAACTACATTGAAGAGAGAGCAGGTCAAAAAAAAAAAAAAAAAAGAGAAGAAGAACAGTGACAAAGCCCCAAAACTTACTATGACCATCCTCAATATACACGGGTTTATCATCACGTTCCATCTTCCAGTTCAGACTCATGCCGGCTCCGACTAAGGCTTTCTCCAGCAAAGCAATATTGGGAACATCCTTCAGATCTTGGTACCAATTCTCATCAACAGGAGTCTGGATCGATTCAATCGGAACATCATCTTTCCCTCTTAACGTCATCTTCATCGGAATTACTCCAGCCTTGATAAAGAAAAATTTCTGTTTCCAATCATGAAATGATTTTGGGGGTTGATGAAGAATCTTCTTTGCAGAAGCTCTCTGGACAAATGAATAAAATCCTTGGGTACAGTGCATCTGATAAAAAACCCTAAATCGGGGAACAGTTGGCTCTACATGCATCGTCCGGCATACAAATTCAAAATGACGAACCCTAACCATACCAATAGGGTGAAGTTGGGAGATATGCAGATTGTAGAAACTAAGAATGTCAAGGAAAAATCTCGTAACAGGCAAACGAAAGTTACCATCGCAGAAAAAATCCCAAAAGAGGGTAATATACCCTGCCGGAGCATTCGCTGCCGTTTGCCCTTCTTCAGGATACAAGGCACCCCAGTTTTCCGGGAATTTAAGATTCTGGATTAAACCCTCAAAAGACGCCCTGGGCCATTTCAATGGTGGAAGCTCAGTCGACATCTCTTCAACAAGATCCTCTTGACGTTCTCCGGTTGACATAAGCAGGGGAATAACGGGAAGTTTTTCTTAAGAACAAGGAAAGGGGAAAAGTTTTCAAACAAAACAATGATTACACAGAAGGGGTTACCCAAACGATTATATACCCATCGCAATAAATAAGCATCGGTAACCGTCGCAGCACTGTTCCGGGTATCACGATTACCCAAGCAACAGAAAAAGCAGATGTCAGAACATACACGCGTTTACACGCGCGCGTGTAAGACACGAATGGTAAAAAGCAACTGACAATGACAGGCTGTCAAAATCAATTTACTAATATAATGTCAAGTCAAAGATTTTTTACAAAAAATCTTTTACAAACTCATTAAATTCAAATCTTCTCAAAAAAGATTTCTTATTTTTTCGTGCCCAAAAACATTTCCCTCTCATAAGTCCAGTGCTCCACTTACTTGCATAAGTACAACACTAGACTGGGGGGGACTTGAAGGGGTAAGGTCCCAAAAACCTCATAAAAAAGGATTCGGACCATACCACAAACTAACCTTTCTAGCCTTTTGACCTTGCGCGGCCGCGCACTGGTCATACTAAAGGAGCAAAGAAATCAGTAACTTACAGTCGCGCGCCCAAAGGATAACATAAATCCTTGCGCCTTCTCCCATTCAACAAAGGATTAAAAAGCCTTTGTCCAATACTTCCGCCACAACGTCCAGACTTAGAGATTATTTTACCCAGGCTTGGGGTTTATTTGCCTGTGTCCACACAGTAAGGTGTCACACCAGATTACGACAGTAATCTTCTAGAAAGAAATACAATTGTGCACCACCCAGACGGTTATAACCGTCCGGACACGTGTCATCACCATAAGCAATTCTGAAATCACAACAAAGGCATGCAATTGGAGAGTAATCTCCACTTAATCTCTTTCCACGTGGCGATCCCCCAGCCACAGATCAAACCACGATCCGTGTGCATTCACATCGGATCGAGGCTAATTGACGTCAGATCAAAGAAATCAAACGGAAGAAAAATAACCACTACGGCGTTAAGCATTTTCCGTTATCTTTTCAATAACAGGTTTTCCCTCCCAAACTCCCGGTTATAAATAAGAGAACTGTTCAGGTATAAGCTCAGACTACTCTCACTCTTCAAATACTTATCTTCACCGATACCAATACTTATTCTCACGCCGGAGTCGGGTCAAGGAGAGAACCCTCTTCTCCCCTTGGCGAGGCTAACGGTGTTCTTTTTTGCAGAGCTACCGGAGAAGTAATTCCATTACAACTGAATCAACCGAGAGAGAGCTAACCTTTTATGCGGATTCAAACCCCCTAACTATTTCGGTTCCGACCATTTAGTTGGTGTTTCTTCAGTCTTTGATTATCAATACACAAGTGTAACTCAATGGGTATGGTCAGGATTTGGTCACTCGGTTCACAAATACAATAGCATTCACTCTAGAACCCCACCCTATATATATATATATATATATATATACATATACATATACATATACATATACATATACAGGATAAAGATAGACAGAAAACCCTATTTACATAGAAAACTCTGAAAACTCAAATCTCCACCCATTTTTACCCAACCTCCCGACAATTTTTTTTTTTTTGAAAAAAATCACACATGTAATATACATGTTTTAAAGTGTTTTTGGCCAAAAAAAAAAACAAAAAAGCGCCGAAGGGATTTTTTTAAAAAAAATAAACAAATTTCAGTGCCTAACATGTGTTAGGCAACAAAGACAGAAAATGCTGAAATTTTTTTTTTTTAAAAGATCCCTTCGGCGCTTTTTTGATTTTTTTGGCCCAAAAGTCTTAAAAACATGTATATTACATGTGTTAATTTTTTCAAAAAAAAAAATGTCGGGAGGTTGGGTTTTCTAGGGTTTTTCATATAGATAGGGTTTCCTATGTAGCCTTGCCCTACATATACATATACATATACATATACATATACATATACATATACATATACATATACATATACATATACACACACACCACCTATATTGCGAGAACGCGAGAACCAATGTGAACACAACAAAATAAACTCACTACACCACCCAAAACCTAAAAAAAACCTAACACCCCACCCACCAAAAACCTAACCAACCCCCCACCCCCCCCCCCCCCCAAAAAAAAAAAAAAAAAAAACTAAACCCCTCCCCACCCAAGCTAAATGCTAAAAACTAAACCATAAAGCTTAAACCCCGAAAAAACCTATACCCCCCCCCCCCCACCCACCCACCCAAGCTAAATGCTAAAAACTAAACTATAAAGCTAAACCCCTCAAAAAACCTTAAAAAAATCTAAAAAACACACACACACAAAATTTACTATATTATAAAAAATCGCTAGGTTTTCGTCTCCAAAAAAAGTTATTTTTTTATTGAAGAAAAAAGTAGCGATTTTTAATAAAAAATATTAAAAAAAATTGTGTGTTTTTTAGATTTATTTAGGTATTTTTGGTTGTGTTCACATTGTTTCTCGCGGTTCTCGCAATAAAGGGTGGTTTCTAACGGGATCCTTCTCCTATAGTGAACAATATATATATATATATATATATATATATATATATATAGGGTGGGGTCTGTTATGGATGATTTTCTGCTCATATATCCCGACTGATATGCTGACTTTGTTTGTTTTATTGTGACCAGGATACTGGATCAGGATATTAGTAACATCCTGATACGATATCCTGGTAGTAACTAATTAACCCACGTGCAGATTAAAAGGTGCAAGTCTCTAACGTTCAAGTGTACTTCTTCTCCTCAAGACTCGGGCAAATCAGTTAGATTATGGACGTTGAAGCCGGAAGACGTGGACTACAACGTTCACATATGGAATATTCGCTGAAATCCCGGAATAATAGGATAGTTAGTTGGTTTCTTTTACTATAAAAAGGATTGATTGGATCAGATTAAGGTACACAGTCTCTCATACACTCTTTCTCTCTAGCTGCAAACACTCACAATACACTTACACTTGTATCGAATTCACACTGTAACACTTAGTCGATCCGCATCATATCCTGCACTGTATCCCGACATTTGAAGTAATAAGAAGAACAAGGCAGCTGCGATTGTCAGCTCCCGAGGTTTTGTGCCGGCGATCTAGATTGATCAAGGGCTTTCCTCGTGCATCCCGTGTCACCCTTTACATTTTCGCTCATTGTTTGATCGTAGATACAGCTCAATATCCTGAGCCGAATCCTGAAAACTGTTTTTCCAAACAACTTAATTAACATATTTTCAACACATTTTCTTAGGCACACTACCTCACTTAACTAATTTGATCACTTAATTGCTTCGGTAATTTTTGACCAAAACAATTTGGCGCCCACCGTGGGGCAAGTGGTGCTATTTCTACTAAAAGCTTTTGCAAAATCATTACTTGGTTTTTGTTTTGGTAAAAAATCAGACAAGGATAATGCAACCAAACTCTCTATTACGGGGTATGATGCTTGAATTGGTAAAACAACAATGAGGATCACTATGAAATGAATTGCACAGGGGACGCAAAGATTTATACGAGGAAAAAGCCCTTGATCAATGAATGATCTCCGGCATAAAAAACCTCGGGTGATGGAAACTACCGATCACCAACTCAAATTAAACAATAATTCTTTTACAACTTCGGATGATAGCGAGCTAAGTACAAGGATCACTATAGTGTATCGTGTAGAAATGTATGAAAAATGCTAAGTGTTTTGCCAAGAGCTGGTGAGTGCAGTTGTACGAGTGTGTGTAGCCAAAAAATAGGCAAGTGTTGTCTAATTAGCTCGCTACCCCTTTTAAATTTAGTAAAATATCTAAATAACTAACTATCCGCAATTCATGCCTTCTCCCCACGATCTCCATAACGTTCACCATGGTCAAGCACGTGCGGAATAAACGTGGAATATTCTCCAGGAACGTTACCAAGACTAAGTCCAAGCTGGTACTCCTGCAAAACAATACCGAATTCAAAGCAGACAATCATTAGTATAAGGATCCTTAGGATGATCCATGATCCTGATCCTGAAACACTTCTGAGGATCACTAACTGACACAGAAGTAAGGATCACCAAGCAGGATAATAATTGAGGATCACGGGTCATTAAGAAATCTTCCCCTAACAATTTCCCCCAAAATATAAGGAGTAATATTGTAAATAAACGAGTTGTAATTTGTTGATCTTATCCGCAACAAACTAACGGATAAATAGCCGTTACGATCGAACTAGCCGTTGCAAACCTGACGTCACTGAAGTGACTATCCTGCAAATCATCATTATAAATAGGAGTTAGAGATAGGATCAATTTGCATTTAAATCCAAGAGAAACTCCCTTTAAATTCTCATCCGAAGATCAATCAGGTATCTCTTTTCCTATTTCTCCTTCTCTTACTCTGTTTTTCTTTCTTTACCAACACCACGTTAAGAATGATGCTCCGGTCCTCCCCCGCCAAGGATCACCAGAAGGATAGCCCCTTGAAGAGTCAAGGGATCATTAAAGATTCAGCGAATGAGAGGTGTTGCTTTACTGACCCACAAGTAGATAAGATCCGGTACTGCTTTCCGGCGAACACCTTTTTCATACCCTTCGATCCCACTGTTCTGAGCGACTATATTTCTGAGACATGGGTAGCTTTCCCTGTTACCCCATTCACCATAGGATACACCTATCCTTTTCCAGCTTTTACCCAATCCTTTTTCTCCCTTACCGGCATCTCCTACATCCAAGCTATGCCGATGATCTGGAGGGTCTTATATACCCTTGAGAGGATCATAGAGCAGGAAGGGATTGATTTAGGAATGTCGGAACTGGCAGAAATGTATGATCTCACGACGTTTGGATCCCACCGATATCTGTTTAAGCGAAAACCCGGTGAAGAACACCCCATTTTTAAAGCCACCAAGAACGATACAAACTGGAAACGACGTTTTTTCTTTGTCAGAAGGGATTCTATTCCAAACGGAAAGGATCTACCAAGGAAGTGGTCCACCCATGGTAGGATAGAGGATCCTGAGAAGGATCACCAGATAATCTTGCTCTTGTAATAGGATTACTAACCCCCTTTTTGTTTTATGTTATGCAGCTGTCACTGTTTTACACCTCATACCGTCTCCTGCTACCATGGAAAGGCTTGCTACTTTTAGAAGACTCGGTCCTGAAACAAGATCATTCAAGACAATCACCCAGGATTCTCAAGAGGTATCCTCAGGCTCAGTCACCATGTCAAGTAAGTATCCTGTTTTTTGTATAGTAAAGATTTAAATAAATAGTTAAATAGAAATAGGATAAGGATACTTATCTGTTTCGAATGTGTAGGTGCCTGAAAAGCTTCCAAGCCTGCCTCCCAGTTCAACATTGCCGACCTCGACATTGTTCGATCCAGAAAGAAGAAGGCCACTGCCAGCCCTAGTGTCTCCATCCCCAAGGCACCCACTAAAGGAAGGGGTGGCAAGAAGAGGAAAAACTCTGAGATAGAGGATCTACAAGGCCTGCCACTGATCCGCCATCAGTTCCTTGAATACTTCAATGACGTGAGGATCACCAATTCTGCCTAGGTATCCTACTTATTTGAGGATCACCTGATCTTGAACTGCTTTGTTTTTTTTTTTTTTGCAGAAATTTGCTGAGATTGAAGACTACGTGGGGAGCGTTGAGGAGCTGGATAAGAAGATTGTTGACCTCCAACAAGTTGAAGTGCTCAAGGATCTTAAGATCGCTGATCTCGAAAAACCCTTCAAGACGCTAAGACTCAGACAGCTAAAATCTTGATCGACATTGACTATGAGAAGCATGATCTCATAGAAGGTGCAAAGGTCTCCGCTGCCATCACAATGTACAAGAAAAAACTGAAGATGGCCCAGGAAGCTCAAGATCCTGACTTCGACAGAAGCAGCTGGGATGTTGAAGGCTGGAAGGCGAGGTTAGCTGATCTGGAAGATGATGAGGAGGCTGAGGAGGTTTTGGCGATCGAGGCTGGAGGCAGTGCGAGGGATCAGGTGAAGGATACCGAAGCTGGAGGGGATGAAGATGCAGCGAAGGTGTAGGCTGCATGAAAATTGACCTTCTCTCTCTGTTTTTTTTTCCTACTTTGCATAACAATTCAAATATTTAATATTTTAATAAAGAGAGGATTCGGATATATACTACTGTGGATTACGTATAAACATCAGTTCCCAATAAATAAGATAATTTAATAATTATCAGTTCCCACATTCAAAATTGAAAATTCAAACCGTATATTCTAATCATATAAATAAGATATAATTATCTACTATCAGATTCAAATCTCGCTCGCTCATATATGTGTGCGTATATCTCTCTCTCAAATGCATCTTTCTCGTGATTTAGGCGCTAATCTCCGATTACACTTCTTTGTTCGAATGTTTGTTGAACATGTTATCGTTCCAGTATCATTGTTCCAACATCGTCGTTTCAATGAAGATTCCCATCACAAGTCAACCTTTCAATATGGATGTTGCAGTATCATTGTTGCAACATCGTGAAAAGTTGCGTTGTGAGATTTTCGTTAAATCGAAAGTCAGGTTTTCTTGTGTCAGGTTTGTCATTGGGATTTCTTCTTTTATAGAAAGTATGGATAGATTCTTGCAATATCTTGAAAACTTAGATGTGCTACAACAGTTGAGAAGAGACCTTTGCATTTTAGGTTTGTTTCTTGTTTGTGTTGTCAGTAATATAGAGTGCGGTGATAGAGACTTGCAGTTCTTGGCGATGCTGAAGTACATACATCTAGAGGTTCAGCAATGGATGGAGTTGAAACTAAAGTTTCTTAATTCTTGCTGTTATTCTTAGATTTGAACTTTAATACTGTTTAGTATGTCATGTAATTATTGGACTTTTAGTTTTAAGGTCATGAATAAATTAATAAATTTTATTTTATGAATCTATGTTGTATTTTTTTTATTTACTGTTTTAGTAATATTTAAATTATGTTGATGTTGAATTGTGTTTGAACATCTGTTTGGTAAGACAACAGAGGTTTAATAGCGTCAATGCTTCTTCTCAAAGGGTTATGTTGCGGTTATAACAGCTGATCATGCTAAGGATTGTTATAGTTAACAACTGCTCTTTATAAAGACTGATCTTCTTAATGGTTGATGAGGCCAATCCACTGTTGAAGACAAAGCCATGTTAAAGACAATGTAGCTAAAGCCTGATCAACCAAAGGAAAACCACTGCTCAGTAGCAGCAGTGCTTCAGCATCTATAGTGGATTCAACTTTAGTATTGATGTACCAGTGCTTCTATGTTGTGTTATATTTTTATTTATTATTTAGTGTTTGAGTACGATTTAAATTATGTTGATGTTGAATTGTGTCTGAACATCTGTTTCATAAGACAATAGAGATTTAATAGTTTCAATGCTTCCTCTCAAAGGGTTATGTTGTGGTTATAACAGCTGATCATGTTAAGGACTGTTATAATTAACCACTGCTCCTTATATATACTGATGTTCTTAAAGGCTCATGAGGTCTATCCACTGTTGAAGACAAAGCCATGTTAAAGACAAGCACTTATGTACCTAAAGCCTGATCAACGAAAGGAAAACCACTGCTCAGTAACAGCAGTGCTTCAGCATCTATAGTGGATTCAACTTTAGTATTTCTGTACTAGTGTTTCTATGTTGTATTCTATTTTTATTTATTATTTAGTGTTTGAGTACGATTTAAATTATGTTGATGTTGAATTGTGTCTGAACATCTGTTTGATAAGACAGCAGAGGTTTAATACTTTCAATGCTTCCTCTCAAAGAGGTTTTTTGAGTCGTTATAACAGCTGATCATGCTAAGGACTGTTATAATTAACCACTGCTCCTTATAAATACTGATGTTCTTAAAGATTGATGAGGCCTATCCACTGTTGAAGACAAAGCCATGTTAAAGACAAGCACTTATGTTCCTAAAGCCTGATCAACGAAAGGAAAAACATTGCTCAGTAGCAGCAGTGCTTCAGCATCTATAGTGGATTCAACATCAGTATTTTATACTCTGTTAGATTGTTAAATTTCATATCATGATCAGCTGTTTATATGTAACGGTATTTATCACATCACCCCAGCATGCTAACTGATTATATGTAATACTTTATTTAAAAAGTCTCAAAATTCATCTTAAAAATAGTTAAAATGATTTTTTTTTATGAATTATAAGCATTAAAATGTTTTAAGGCTATCCACTGATAACTTAAAGTCTCCCACTGTTTTTCAGTGTAATCATTGCAACCACTGTTATTATTCCATCAGTGTTTTCATAAAACAACTGTGTTCCATTACTCATCAGGGGTTGGCTCGTGGACAGTTCATAGCCGTCAGATCTTTTGTAACCGCTGCCACATCAGCATTCACTTTTCGTGCTATAAAACCCTGATCAAAACCCCCAATCAGGGTTTTAACTGTCGAATCGAATTCATTTTTCCTTTTTCAAAGCAGTTATCCTCCATTTCTCTCAAAATTCCTCATTGTCCTTCTTCCTCAAATGGCAAAATCACGGTCTTCATCAGGTAAAAGGAAATCCAGTCAAAAGGTCATACAAATTCGATACAAAGCTCCCCATAACTACTTGGGTCTCTTGACAAAACCAAGTAACACTGAAACGTTCAATTCCGTCATAGATGCCCTTTCGTCTTCAAAATACAAAACTTTGTTGACTTCTGATGCTCCGATTTACTTGGCAACCCAGAGGGAATTTTGGAAAAATGCAAAACTTGAATATCAAGATAAAACACCCATAGCTATCAATTCCTCGATAAAGGGTGTTGATGCTAAAATCACACCACAAACCATTTCTGAGGTGTTTGAACTCAATGATCTTGAAGGTAAGACTTTTTTCCCTAAAATAGAGTATCAAACAGATTTTTTAGAAAGAGCGTATGCAAAGCAAATGAAAAAAAACACTTTGCAAAAAGGCAGTTTTCCCCCTGCCCCAAGGTTTTTGTTTCATACCCTCTTAATGTGTGTTTCTAATAAGACCACTGCTTTCAATGAAATTCCATTAAAGATCCAATACCTGGCATATGCTATCTTGCATGGGGAAAACTTTAACTATTCACAGGAGATCTTTAATGACTTGGTAAAAACTGTTGATAGCAAATCATTTTTACTATTTCCAAGGTTCCTAAGCTTTTATTTTCAAAAGAAATTTGGAAAGGATGATGCTCATGTACTCATCCAGGGTGAACCTTTTCAAATAAATGGCCTTACACCGTTAACATTTACAAGGCTATCAAAAGTGTCCAAAACACAAGCACAGGCTCCTGAGCAGACTTTAGCAGCTACCACTGCTCCTCAGGCACCTGCTGCTGAGCCCACTGCTCAAGGTGATCTTAGCAGCAAAACAACTGCTGTGAAACCGACACCTAAATCCACCAAAAGACCAAGACAGAAGAAAACACAAAAGCCCCTCAAACCTAAAACAAAGGCAACTCTGGAAGATGAGATCCCAGAGCCACTGCCGGTGAAAACACAAAAGTCACCAGAAACCACTGCTGCTACTTCCTCACAGCAGATGGTAGAAATATCTCAACCTGAGCCTCAAACTCCTCCTGTTTCTTTTCAAAAAGAACAGGTTGTAAGAATAGGGGCATCAAATTATGTTGCTTTGGACTCACTTGAATCCATCATCCCCAGCCCACTGCCCGGGGCAAATCCTCTTTCCACTCCCGTACTCACTGTTACAATTCCACCACAAACAAAACTTTTGTTGGATGCAGTTGATATAAATCAGATAGCAATCAGTTCCTCTCAACCCCCTATCACTGAGAGCATGCCACAGAAAGTGACTGTGTCTGAGCTCCCTATCATTGCTAACCCACCAACAACACCTGAGGAGGTTACACTGCAGGATGTACAAGTACTTCCTGTCAGTAGTTCAAGTGAAGCAGCTACTACAAGTGTTGAACCCACTGGTTTACACTTAGACAGTAGTTTCATTAATCAGACTTCCTTGAAGGCAATTTCTTCTATGGGAACCTTTCTAAATACTGGTGTGTATCCTGTATACACTGGTGAGCTTAGATTGGTAACCTCTGCTGAGGAAAGAAGTCCCTAGTTCCAAGAAAAAAGGGCAACAGGGGATGACTTTTGGGAAAGTTTCCCTCAGTCAACCACTGTTACAACCACCTCTGGTGGGAAATCAGATGATCCCATTAAATTGGATGATGGTTTAATGTACCAAGAATTGAGGGAGAGGCTTAACAAACTGGATACATCTGTTGCAGAAATCAAAACCATACTACAACAGTTGTTACAAAAACAGCAGGCACCACCTGCTCCCACTGACCTTTGGGCATTATTTCAACCTCTGCTTCACCAACAAAGAGCAAATGCTGATCAGAAACATGAAATTCAGCTTCAAAATATCAGAAATATAATGGAAGCTAGGTTCAAAGACACTCAGGCAGATATAAAAACCCTGAAGGCTCAATTTATGAACACCACTGGCACTGCTCCTCCCTCTATCATCTTTGTGGACAGCCCACCACCGAATAATGCCAAAAAGGCGGAGAAAATGAGGCAGTTGAAGAAAAAGGGATATGAAGATGGTCTGTACATTGCACCAGATAATTCAACAATGCTTGCACAGATCCCTTTGCCAGATGGTTCCAAAAAGGTTGATGTAACCTTAAATGCCATTGCTGATGCAAAAGCAAGGGTGAAAAAGGATATGGAGGCAAAGGATAAAGGAAGGTTTGAACAGGAGAAGAGAGTTTTTATGGAGATGAATGAACAGGGTACTTCTGAGGTAAAGGATCAAGAAAATTCTCAGCCCATAAGAAAGTCTACTAGAAAAGTCATACAACCTGTTGTATCAACAGTTGTTGCTTCTTCAGTAATTTCAACATCTGTTATCCAAACTTTCACCGCTACGACTTCAACACACACTACATCCACTGTCTTATCTCCATTACGAAAAATCCCTTCACCACCACCAATACCACCTGCTAAAAGGCAGAAGACAACAGTTGACACATCATCCGTGGTAATGGCAACAGTGGTTGAAACACCAGTTGTTTCAACATCTGTTAGTCAAACACACACCATCACTACTCAAACACCCCAAACAAAACCACCATCACAAAACTCACCACCTGCCTTAAAGCAAAAGACAACTGTTGATACATAAACAGTGGTTGAGACACCAGTTGTTTCGACAACTGTTAGTCAATTACCTACCACTTTTAACAATCCTTCCCAAGCCATAATTCTGTTTGCTCCAAAACCTCAAATAGAAACACCTCCTCCTGAAAATGTGTATACTAGAAGAAAAAATATTCAAGTGCATGATGATGATATACCAGCACCTGATCCTGTTTATCTGTACCTTACAAAATCACCAAACCTGAATCTTTCGTTCCTCCAAAATTGGTCAATCTAATCAAAGATCCAATATCTCTTCAAGGATATGAGTCTGCAGATGGTACCCCAGCAGCTGCCAGTTATCCACTGGAACTCCATGCAATAAAGAATGAAATGAGGCAGTTCTACACAGTTGATGATCCTTCAAAAAGGAAATTCCCTTCTCTGGTTGGTTTTAGAAATCCAAAAAACATGGATGAATATCTAAAACTAAAAGCTAGACAAGCTCAAATAATAGCTACGGTTGAATGCGAAGGAGAAAATGACAATGTGTATTGAAGTCATTATCAGTTTTTACTCACCAAAGTCAAGCTCATGGAAGACTATGCTAGAGATTTGAGTAAAGAAATGTCAAATTTACCACCAGAACCTGGCCTGCAAAAAGATGTGAGAAAAGACATTATGGCATTGATCATGAGTGAGAAGTTCTACCCTGCCAAGGAAGAGCAATTCCAAGATTGGCCACTTGTTGGTCTCAAAGCAGAACTCAATAGAATTGAAAGAGTAAAAAGAGATCCAAGCATGAAAAGGTCAGCTCCAAATTGGCGTAAATACAAAAAGGCTATTGATGATCTTACCTTGGAGTATAAAAGAAAGAAACAATAGTTGGTTGATGCAAAGGTTGCAACTGCCAAGGCCATAGCAAAATGGACAAGGCAGTACACTGATGAAGCTTATGAAAGGCTTAGAAAAAAGAGAGAAACAGATCCTAGCCTTCCAAAGAAGCCTGATTACAAAACTATTAACATGTCAAAGAAGCAGCTCCACAATTCTGAACCACTGTTCACATCATCAGATACCTCTGTCATTATGTTAAACCAAAGAAAGAGGCAAAAGTTGACTGATGCAGAAGAGAAAGTGCAAGAAGCTGTATATTTTAAACAGGCTATCAAGACAATGGCATTTGAAGATGACAGCTCAGCAAAGCTTCTACATACATTGGAATCCAACCACTGATGAAGCATAAAAATTGAACCTCAAACATCAGTGCTTAGATTACAACAGTGGAATGAAGAATCAATGTTTATGTATCAGTAGTTTGAATATAATCAGTGTCTGTACTGTCTGTTGTTATAGAATCAGTGTTTATGTTGAACATCTGATTTACTTTTGGTCAACATTTGTTTGAATTTTGGTCAACATCTTATTTTGTTAAGAAGTACAAGAACAAACATTTTTACAAAATCCCAAATCACCCGATCATTTAAGTGCATTGAAGTAAAATTGGAAATGAGGATGGTTTGCGCATGTGAAGCGGAGGCAAACGACAGCACCAGTTAGAATAGTGGAAACTCTTACTGTGGAGGGGAGGAGAGGAAGAGGCAGACCCAAACTGACATGGGATGAGCAGATTAGGCATGATTTACTAGAGTTGCATCTTTCTGAGGACATGGTCCAAGATAGGACTTCGTAGAGGCGTAGGATTAGGGTTAAGGACTTCTTGAGGATTTTATAGTAAGGTCTTGGGTGTGTTTTAGGGACGTAGGTTTTCCTATCCTTTAAGTGACTTTACCGGTGATTGCGTTCTTGTGTTCATGCCCAAATGATGTTACATGCTATTATACATGATCTACATTATATTGTGTCACACTGTTCATTTTCTTGGGTTTGGTGATTTCTTTTTTCTATTCTTCGACGTGGTGTATTGGTATGCTGTTCGTTTTGGAGCCGAGGGTCTCTCTGGAAGCAACCTCTCTATCCCTAGGGATAGAGGAAAGGTCTATCTACATCCCACCCTCCCCAGACCCTATAAGTAGCTTTGCTATTTGGGGGATTTACTGGGTATCTTTGTTGTTGTTGTTGTTGTTGTTGAAGTAAAAATGGAAATAATGTTAATCATGTGGTCCTGTTGTTGAATAGATCTAATTCCGTGATTTTAAGACAATGTCGTTGAATAGAATAAGATGGTTGATGTAATGTGGTCGTATTAATAACAAATTGTAATTAATTAATCTAAATAACTTTCCCGAGCCCGGGAAGCAATCCCGGGTAAAAACCTAGTATACAGATCAATAATAACATTTTCTCTTTTTTTAACTCACAACCATTTTTTATAAGACCATTGGGTATGGGGGAGGATAGTCTCCAAAGGACTATCCTCCACATAAGCGCCACGTAGGCAAAAGAGAATGACCCTCCCCTTGGAGACTATCCAAGGGTGTGGGGATGCTCCTCCTCCATTTTTTATTATTATTTATTTTTTGCCATATTAATTAAAACAAAGTAAATAAAAATAAAAAAAGTTATATTTAAATAAAAACTTAAAATTACATTTAAAATAAAAATCCTAAAAACTTAAAATTACATTTAAAAAAAAACCTAAACTTAAATTAAAAAAAAGCCTAAAGTTACAAATAAATAAAAAAAACTACGCGTTGTTTTCTCCGAGACTCCAAATGTGATCGATCAAGTCCGATTGAAGATTGACATGTGTGAAATCGTTATGTAACGAGAACCTGTTCAAATCTTGTTGTTCTCCGCTAACCGGAACATTATTCTCCTCCACCGCGTTCTCGTCATACTCACAAATTGCATGTCCTTCGTCTTCGAGGATCATGTTATGCAGCAGAATACAAGCATACATACAGTATCGCAACGTTTTGGGTGTAAAAGCGCGTGCTGGGTTTTCAATAATATGCCATCTTTGTTGGAGAACCCCAAAACACCGTTCAATATCTTTTCTAGCCGCTTCTTGAAACTTGGCAAATTTCTTTCTTTTTTCATCCGCAGGATGCCTAACCGTTTTAACTATTGTAGAGTATTGTGGGTATATTCCATCGGCAAGATAATACCCGCGTCTGTACTCCACGCCCGAAACTGTAAAACTCGTATCAGGACCGACCCCTTTTATAACATCGTCAAAAACATCCGAATTTTGTAGAACGTTGATGTCGTTATTCGAACCAGGAATACCAAAGAAAGCATGTCAAATCTATAGGTCTTGAGACGCAACAACTTCTAGAATTATTGTTGGATGTCCCTGATCGCCTCGCGTATACATTCCTCGCCAAGCGGTAGGACAATTCCGTCATGGCCAATGCATGCAATCAATGCTCCCGAGCATGCCTGGAAAACCGTGCCTTGCTTGGTGGTGTTGATACAAATTTTGAACGTCATTGTGATTCGGTTTTCGCAAATATTTTTTGCTGTAGAGCTTCACCACAAATTTGCAAAACTTGTATAAACATTCTCTAGCATGTCTTTCGGACATCTTTAAGTATTCGTCCCAAGAATCGGCTGTCGTCCCATAAGCAAGTTGACGAATCGCCGCAGTACATTTCTGTAAGGTGGTGAAGCCCATTTTGTCTCTAGCATCGGGTCGCATGGTAAAAAACGGGTGATAAGCGGCTAAATCGTCGGCGACAAGTAAGAAAAGTCGACGACTCATTCTGAAACGGCGTCTAAAAATAGCCTCCGAGTACAGCGGCTCGTCCGCAAAGTAATCAACGATTAATCTTTGGTTAGCACCTACAAGATAACAAAATATATATATAACTTATAATTAGCCTAAAAACATAAACTTAAAAAATTAAGAATAAATATATAAGAATATAAATATAAGAAAAAAAATATCACTAACTTTCTCGGTCTCGCTCGATGTGTGGGTTCCTGTTTCGTGGTTGTGACGAAACCTCCTCCTCTTCTTCTTCCAAAATTATTTGTGTCGCCTCTACCACCTTGTTTATAAAAAAATTTACGGCTTCCATGGTGTCCGTCGAACCCGATGAAGAAGAAGATGACATGGTGTATTTTTTAGAGAAGATTATGTGGGTATTTTGTATAAAAAATGTGGGAGTTGTTTGGAGAAAGTGGGTGAATTTTGGTATAAAAGTGGATAGATATGTGGGTATTTATAAAGGTTTTAAATTAATTTGAATTTTTTTTTTAAATAGCCCAACGGATATATTGAATGGACCCCACCCTCCATGCCTCGTCTCCACCGTCGGATTTCCGACGTCTTTGCCGTGCCGGGCCCCTAGGGGGCGGTGTGGGACTATCCTCCATGGGGGAGACGGGCCTAAGACAAGCCCCATACCGGGCAGTCTAATATAAAAACCTCTCTCTCAGAATTTGATAAATATGATGTAAATAGTACTCTCAGACCCATTACATATCTTTTACCCTAAAGCTGGGTGATAGATGGGTCCTTGACTCCTTCCTTCCAATTACTGAAATATGAAAATTAATCAATGTAACTGTTTGTTTAATTAAAAAAAATTTGTGAACGTAGGTTTAACTTATTTGGTAGAGACTTTTGTATGTTAGTGGGAGGTCGTGAGTTCAATCCTAAACGAGGAGTAGATTTAGAATTTATTTGATGTAATTTAGGAGTATATAAGCGTTATCATTCAAAATAAAATTAAAAAAAGTGTCAATCTATGTTCCGACTCACTAACATAGGACATGGGTGTATAAGTTAATTGGATTTAGGGGCGGACCTATGTGTATGAGTGGGTGAGCAGACACACCCCTTAAAATTAGTGTATTTTAAAAAAAAAAAAAAACTCGATCAATCTTTGTCTCCTTCCACGAAATTAAAATAAAAGAAGATAGATGAAAAAGTCTTTACTATATTATTTGTTTCATAAAATAAATAAAAGTTGACAAAATATGTTGAGTTTCTTTTTTTTTTTTTTTTTTCTTTTTTCAAAAAGTTGTTGGTGGCTTGTCAAAATGATTGTTTTTCTTTATTTCTAGTCTATTCTTGTCTATTCTAATAGTTATATTAATTATTATAAAAAAAATTCAATTGCGGTTACACAAAACCATAATCATAATCATTTTCATTTATATTAATTATACATCCATTACCTCTATGAAATTTATGCATCCACTCCATTATTTTCTTTGTATATTTTCTTTGCATGATCTAACAATTAAGTTTTATTTCTGTCCAAACTTGAATTTTACTAAATACATTATTAGAGTAATGAACATGAACAAAATAGTTGAAAATGTAAGCACTCTTGTTTGGAACCAGATACAATACTAGTCAAACAAACACAAAAAAGAATGGCAATGCACTCTCCCAGTTAGCAACACTAGATGCACAACAGTAACAATATTGTAATTAATATTATTGGTAGAGGTAGTACATTGAGCTGATTAATATTATTGTCTTATTTTTGTGCCTAAACTTTTTTGACACATACAATTGACCTTATTATTGTCTTATTGTGCCTAAACTTTTCGACACATACAATACATAAAATGTGGCAGAGATGGAAACTAGAGGTTACCAATCATGGCCAAACTACTAAAATTCATCGGTGTTACATACTCGTCCCCTTCACCGAAAACAAGAGTTACCGCTGCTAGTTTGGAAGCCTTCTCGGTTGGATGAAATTTATCCCAGAACAAGAAATCGCCCCTATTCGCACAAAGATTCACGCCTACTACACAATCAGTTGTCCCGTTTCAACAACATGCTGCTATCACTTCTTTAAACCCTGCCAGAGTTGATTTCTTAGGATTAGTAGGTGGTTTAGGATTCACTTAAGTACTTTGGACGTTTTTTTTTCATTAAATGTGTGTCATAAATGCGTTTCATAAAAACATGACACACAAATGCATGTCATGTTAATTTTATGACTCCTCAATCGACGACACGATTTTGCGTGTCATAATTACAGTTTTTTGACGCACAATGTGTGTCAAGAAATGTGTATTTTCTAGCAGGATCTAGGCAGTTCACTACCCCAACAAGCGAACTCTATAGAGTTTGGTGAAAATCTGTAAGGACACGTATTAATGGTGAAAAACTCTATGAAGTTTGCTTGCCGCTCAAGTGAACTTCGTTTGCCACATTAGCAAAATCCGACAAACATTGTTAGAACTTGCATGAGTTAGCTTATAGGGGGGGGGGGGGGGGGTAGCAAACCGCCTATATATGTACATGTAAAATAAGTTGAGATATTGAAGAAACAATAATATGTATGGATATATTCTGGTGAATAGAACATACCGTTTCCGCGTGGGTTGTCAATAACATTCATGGTCATGGCATAGGTATTCCCGAGTGAATACTTGAATCCTTTAAACATAAAACTGGACTCTATCAACAGAGATTGCATTGACTTGTAAAACAATCTTGCGCCGTCATTCAGAACCTCTACGCAACCACCAGTATCGTTAAACACGCGTGCAGCTGGGCAGCACCCAATCGGTGGAATTCCAATTATTGCAAACTTTCTTGCACCCAAGTTGTACAAATTCTGCCAATTTCAAAGCATCTTCAGACAAATGTACATAGTTGAAAATCTATTCACATAATGTACCAAGATATTGTTTTTACGGACCGTTAGATGTGCTGCATAGGCTTGAGTGAGATTGGCAATGAATTGTTTGGAGTCACTAGGTGAGTGAGTGAGTGCAAATTCAACTAGATCATTGCTTCCGATGCTTATGAGGTATATTGATTTTCTCAAGTAGATCATCAACAACCTTTACTGAACCTAATAATTCTGTTATATTCCCGCGAACTGTGGCGAATTGTTGGATTTGCCTCCTCCATGCATATCACCTTATTCTGGTTGGTTTATAGTTTTTCAGCATATATATAATACATAGTTTTTCAACATATAAACGTACAAATATGTGTGTATATCACCCACACACAACTATAACGTTGCGAAAATAAAATAATTAACATACATAGATCGTTTAATTATTTGATCAAACATTCATATTTTTCAAACTTTGTACTTACATAAAAATACGAAAAAAAAAAACCGTTAAATTAATTTTCTTGGTATGATTTAAAATTTTTAACCTTTTACCAACATATATGTGTAGGTAATATATCCTACACATGACGGACACATGTATTGGTTATATACATACAGGGGCGGAGGTACCTTATGCTGAGGGGCAACGCCCGCTACGGCTTGGCGCGGAAAAATTTGGAAAAATTAGTGTAAATTTTGGAAAAATTTGAGGTTTTTTCGATTCGTTACGGCTTATTTATAAAACGTTACGGCTTGGCGGATTTTCTAGATCCGCCACTGTATACATAAACGAAATTGGATCAAAATGTTTTTAAAACTTCATGCAACACCAAGAAACATTGTATATTTGTCCTTATCTTTTATTTATAATATGATTTATTAGATCGAGAAATGAATGATTTATTTTGTCATGCGTTCTCGTGTAGATCCAATGTGACTAATTGACTATTGTTCCTAATACCAGGGTAGAATCCTTACAAATGTTAGTTGGCCCGTTGCACTAAAAATACCAGACCCTCCCGAAGCGAAGTTGGCTCCACGAAGTAAATTACGCTTGAACGTTCGCTTATGCGCGAGAAGAGAGAGAAAAGGTGGCGGGCTTACTTTGTAATCCCCCAATAAGCTTACTACACAAATAAACTCAATTTTGTATTGACATAAATCCTTCTTTGGAGTTAGATAGAAATGTTTAAAAAAATGTAGACACCTTTTGTTAATCTTCTGACACCTAGCATAAACATAAGCAAATTGAAAATCATCAAAATGGTCATGTTAGACTATCCCTATGGTGACATTGCCTCAACGACAAAGTGATAAAAATAAAATGGAAAATTCATTTAAAATCAGCAACCTGGTCGAAGGAACGACCCAGGTTGTGACATTCATGCTCACAACTTTCTTGTCACATGTCCACATGGGAATGGGGAATGGATGGTATATTTATTTTAATTTTCTTTTTTCTTTTACATAATTACTTATAAGTATAATTAGATTATAGAGTTAAATGTCCTTTTAGTCCTTGTGGTTTAGGCCATTTTACCAGTTTAGTCCAAAGGTTTTATTTTTCGCCTGTGGGTCCAAAAAGATTTCACCGTTGCCATTTTAGTCTACTGGTCTAACTTCATCTATTTTTTCTGTTAACGAGAATGGCAATTCAGTCATTTTGTATGTAATTCTACTAACTAGTAGGGCAATTCGGCCATATAAATGACCGAATTGCCCTTCTGTTAACAGAAAAAATTGATGAAGTTAACCCAGTGGACTAAAATGACAATGGTGAAACCTTTTTGGACTCACAAGAGAAAAACAAAACCTTTGGACTGACTAAACTAGTGTTTGACACGTATGTTGTTTGATGAAACATATTTCCATGTTACGCAGCATATCCGTTCTCCTATGCCAAATTTTTACGATCTTTCTAAAATTAGGCGTAGTAGATGTTCTACATATTACGCAGTTGATTCATGTTGTGTGAGGAGCCCACAAACCACCAAGTTATGGTCACAAGTAAAATCGCGATACTCAAGAGAACCTGGCTTAGCAAGGTGTACCACATGGAAGATTTCGATTGGCTGAGACAATATCTTAATTAAAAAAGACAAATGTAAGCAAGAAAAGTCAAGGCTGTTTTGACAAACTAAGTGTCAAGATGACCATTTTGGTGATTTACCCTAACACAAACTAGCAAATTGTTCAGACGGATCAAAAAATTCAAATACCGATTAGATCAGCAGCGTTTTTGCCATTACTGAATCTTCCGGTGGATTTCGAAAAAGGAAAATCAATCCCATTGTAAAGGTGATCGGCCTTAGCGGTGCATGTTTTCAGGAAATTGTTTGTCCCAACATCAGCAGTTGAATCTCCAAATATAAATATTGGTGCATCGGTTTTACCAGTTGCCGCATGTACCGTGATAATCATGATGCCATTAGCGACCACATATATCACAAACAGGAGAAGCTTTTGTGGTGCAACATTCGCCATGTGATGGATCACCTGTTAGGTAATTGAAGATTATTGCAATTGAACTTTAGCTTTTATAGAAAGTTTTTGGGAAATCGACAAGAAGATAAAAACGAAAATGGGACATATTTAATACAATGTATTTCCTTGAATTGCCCGTTAGTTAGTTATTAACTGTTTTTTGTGCTTGTTTGTTACTATCATCAAGAAATGTACGTAGATTACCATGGAAAGTAATATTTATACAAGGATATACTGAAGATCTCATGGAACTAATTTGCATCCAATGGTTGTCTCATTTATTACATCTATGTGACACTATATGGAAACAAGAACAAAAAGACACCAATAACAAACAAAATGCAATGAATTAGCAAGGTATTACGAAGATCATGTTGATGAAGGATTAACATCATAGAAACGAGATGAAAGAATGCGTATACCCATTAATCCCCAAATGGTGGAGATGGTTGTAGTCATGATATAACTAGTAAGGTTCCCATTTATAAGAGATAGAGGGGGGGATGATTTATAAGTGATGTTATGGTGGTGATTGTCAACCTTAGACCCTCTGTAGTGAGCTCTGTTTATACACTTAAGGAAAAACCCTATTCTTCTAGTAAGGGTAAATAATATACATGTCCATCGAATATTTACCAAGTGGTATATGGGCAATTAAGTCATTTATCAATTATGATATAAATCATAAGAATGGCAATATATATAGATATATGTATATATAGTAATGGAATAGGGCTAGGTTCATAAATGAACAACTCACTTGATTGTGAACACTAGTGAACTTATCTTAGTCTTTGATTATCAATACACAAATGTAAATCAATGGACAGGATTTGATAATGAAAATACACTAGTGTATTTTACGATTTGATGATGTAAATCAATGGTCAGGATTTGTTCACTCGGTTCACAAATACAATAATATTCACTCTAGAACACCACCTATATTGCGAGAACGCGAGAACCAATATGAACACAACAAAATAAACCCATTACACCACCCAAAACCTAAAAAAAAACCTATCCCCCCACCCAGCCACCAAAAAACCTAAAAAAACCTAACCCATCCCACCCCCACCCCCCCCCCCCCCCAAAAAAAAAAAAAAAAACCCCTCCCTCACCCAAGCTAAATGCTAAAAACTAAACCATAAAGCTAACCCCCCCCCCCCCCAAAAAAAAAAAAACACAAACACAAAAATTTACTATTTTTTTATAAAAAAATCGCTAGTTTTCGTCTCCAAAAAAAATTAATTTTTTTTTTGACGAAAAGTAGCGATTTTTAGTAAAAATATTTAAAAAAATTGTGTGTTTTTTATATTGTTTTAGGTATTTTTGGTTGTGTTCACATTGCTTCTCGCGGTTCTCGCAATAAAGGGTGGTTCCTAACGGATCCTTCTCCTATATATATATATATATATATATATATAATAGGAGAAGGATCCGTTAGGAACCACCCTTTATTGCGAGAACCGCGAGAACCAGTGTGAACACATGGCAAAATTGTAATTATGTGATATTTATTATAAAAACACGCTCCCCTCTGTTTCACATCTCTGTTCAGATCCACATTTAGGGTTTCATTCACCAGTTAGGGTTTCATTCATCGGATCAGAACTTTGTATACATCGACGACGGTGGCCGACGACGTTCATGTAACTCACCGGAGTTCACGGTGGCGGCATCAAGTCACGGTGTTTCCAGCGGCATTCACAACGACAACCCACCATTTACACCCTCTACATGGCATCCTCTGATTCATCAAGTGTCGATTTTCACACATCTGATGTTCCTCCTCATACATTCTCTGATAATCCTCCTCATATCTACATGGCATCCTCTGATTCATCAAGTGCCGATTCTCACACATCTGATGTTCCTCCCCATACATTCTCTGATAATCCTCCTCATACATCTGATGTTGACATTGTTGGTGACATTGTTGGTCCATCTGCTGATAATACAGTTGACAGTCACAATACATCTACAAATACAGAACATCAAGAGTTGCAGTTCATTCGATTTGTGACCAAAGGTATTATGTTGACTGTAAATGATGTATATACTTTGTAACTGATATTATATTAAATGATATGCACATGTGCATTATATTTACTGTAAATGATGTTGTATTAAATTATATGCACATGTGCAATATGTTGACTGTAAATGATATTGTATTAAATTATATGCACATGTGCATTATGTTGAAAATTAGATTATGTCGTTGATATATGGATTCTGAACAAGTGCCTTATGGATGACTACCCAATGATACGTGGTTGAAAACCGGTGATCGTTTATGCTTAAGTTGATGTTTTTACGTAGCTTTTAATCTTGAATAGCCTACTTTTAATGTGATTTGTGTTTTACAGGTCTAAAAGAGTTTAAGGAGCTAATCGGGAGCTAAACGGAGCACCGGGATGCGAAACGGATCAACCGGCGATGTGAAATGAAGAAAACTGGGTTAATCACTAAGATTGGATGTATTTTGGGGAATGTTGATGGATTTAAAATGAATATATTGGAAGATGGCATGATAGAGGGCTGAATTACGAGAACGTGGGCGAAAACGGTATGTAAAACGGAGCTATAACGAAGAAGTTATGAAGAAAACAGTTTTGGACGAAACCGACAAAACCAGGCAGCGTCGGGGACGCCCAAAAGGGCCGTCGGCGACGCCCTCTGGATTGTTCCGTCGACCAGAAACCTCCGTAAACAGCTAATTAAGCCGTCGGGCGAAACTGGGACTTCCAGGGGCCGTCGGGGACGCCCTAAATGGCCGTCGGCGACGCCACCTGCATTCTCATATCGCGAAAAACTTGATTTTTGAGTTGGGGACGAGTTATAACATCAATTTTGACCAAGAAACGGGGGTTACACTTTGTTTTTGAGTTTTGAACATTATCTTGGAGCCTAAACTCATCACCTACCATCCATCATTCACCTACCATTCCATCATCTATCATCTCTACAACCGAATCACAATCATTCATCCCCAATTCACCATCAAAACCCTAATTCATCCAATCCATCATCCTTCTCACCATCATCATTCCATAAACCCTAATTCCCCATCATTCCTTCATCCTACAAGCTTCAAGATGACTCCATCTGCATTCCAAGCATCCGGTGATCAAGTTGCATCAACCATGAGCGGCTAATCATCTCGGTTTCACCCCGGTGTAGGTAGTTGTTAATTTTAGGGTTTCAATTTGTTCTTGTTTCATCTTAGTGACAATTTGTATTTGGTTTTTGAAACTTTTGACAATAGTATTACATTTGTTACGAATTCGTGAATTCTCGAACGATGTTAAAAGTTATGACTTTGCGAAACGGTGATATGTAATTGTACGTTGTCGTTGTTAGGATTTACTTGTGTTGATTACAAAGTGTCTTTTTGTCCGTTCTTCGGGGCGTTGATAGCTAGTAGCACCTAAGTCACGGTACACTAAATCCGTTAATCGAATGCATTTGAGTTGAAACTAAAACTTGTAGAAATCCTAGGTTAACAATTACCGAAACCAGGTGTGATTCCTTTTTATCATTATTGTTCTAGTAACCATTTTTCTTGCAATCGTTAATTAGTAGTTGTTAACCATTCGCATCAGTTCATTTAGTTAAAAATCATATCTCTCCATTAAACGAAAATACAAAAATACTTTAGCAAGCTTCATAAATTGTGACAATTGTTTTAATTCATTCGAATCCACACACAAACCACATACTCTTCGTGGTTCGACCCCTTACTACCACTAACACATTGTTAAGGGAAATTTGGGCTTATAAATATTATCTTTGACCGGAGCACGACACTCCGATCACCCAATTATGTACAGGATGGCAGCAAACAAAGGGGCTTGTGTGGCAGACAACTACAAAAAAAATAGAGGAGGTGATTGTGTGGGATTGGCAATGGAAGAACAATCCGACAACCGGGGAGGCATTGGTGGAGTTTATATAGCTTTTGGCGTTGCTGAGAGACACCAGAATGAAGACGGGTCAATATGGGTGGGGTTGGCACTCGGAAAAATAAGTCGACAGCCGGATCTGGAAAAAAAGGGGAATTCAGATCAGCAACACATTGTGCCCGGGTTGCGGATACGAGCAAGAAACTGTTGAACACATCCTCATTACGTGTTTGACTTATACGATTACTCAGTTGAATACATCATTTATCCGGTAATCACAACAAATTACATCCTTTTTTTTGTCCGATTATATTGTTTTTTTGTCATCCATATACAAATAAACATAATTTCACTTGTAACCCCTTTGTAATACAGATGGCATCCTCTGATTCATCACATATATACCCTCCTCGTCAATCTGATAATGACATTAACAAAGTTAGGTCAACTTCAGCTTATAAAAAGACCTATTTTTGATATCCATACTATTGAATCTATGTCTACATCAAAAAATGTCGTTGTAGCCGAACACTCAATTTCCGCTGAATACTCAATTTCCGATGACAATACTTCAACATCGACTGCTACATCATCCACAAATCTGGACCAACAACAATTGCAATTTATACCAACAATTACAATTTATACGATAGGAGACTAAAGGTAGTATACAGAAATAGTTTTTACATGCTTGATAACTCTATGTTCCTATATCCGTGTTTATTTATCATTGTTCATTGTTTGTTTTTCTAGTTTTTACATGCTTTACTACTCTATGTTACTATATCATTGTTTATTTAACATTTGCTTGGTTACTCTATGTTCCTGTATCATTGTTTATATAAATTGTTCTTTTTTTTTGTTTATCTGCTTGGTCAATATAACGATCATGCACATGTGCATTATGTTGATAACACCCATACTCGTCACCGATCATGCACATGTGCATTATGTTGATAACACCCACACTCGTCATCCGTAAACTGTTAACCATCATTAACATGAACATACACATGTGCCAACAATCCATAATCATCACAAATAAACTGTTAACCATCAGTACATAATTATGCACATGTGCATCACATTACCAACACCCCATACTCATCACCAAAAAAAATTGTTAAACATTTATACATCGTCCGTATACACACCATATACCATATTAATCACAATCTTATATGTTTTTCTTTTTATTTATACAGGAACAATTACGACTTCTACACCTAATGGCACACCATATTGGATACCCGATGTTGATGCTGAATACATCCCTATTATAAATAGTACGATTAACAGTTAGGAGGACGTTGATTCCAATGATACTGATGAAGATGTTGATGATGATGCTAAAGACCCTGCATATATATATGAACCCGAGCAACCTCGTAGACATTCATCTAGGCGTGTAGACATTCATCCAGACGTCATAAAACATTCAACGATTCTTGATCATCCTATATATAATGACAAACAGTTTCTAAGCATTATTCTTTTTGTTTACAATCATTTTGCACTGTCTGTATACGTATTCATAGTTTATGATTGTGATCATGATACTTTGATATCAATTACTTACTATACATAAGCGTATGTAATTTCATTATTGACCACCTAACATATATTACCAACATGGTTACTGTTTTGAAAAATGCACATGTGTATACATGTTTACTATTTCACCCCACATGGTAATTGTTTCAAACAATGCACATGTGCATACATGTTTAATGTTTCATTACATATTGTTATTGTTTCAACCAATGCACATGTGCATACATGAATATCTTAACTACATGTAATCCGTTTTCCTTTACATATACATCATCATATGCAATGTGGTACCCCATACGTAATAGGGTACCACATACGTAATATGATACGCTGTATCAAACTTTGCACATGTGCAATACCAACATTTTCTATACCAAACAACAAGATACATCAAATATTAATAAACATACCAATATACCTGAACAATCAAATAGAGTTTTAACCCATCAACCACCATATAAACATCGTATACGTCAAACTTCTTATATCAACCGTTATCGTAAAAACTACCCACATATTACAATCAAAAGACATCAAGAAAACAAAAAAGAAATTGTCTTTATAAATTGCATATCCACAAACTACCTACGTAACATTCGCATTATTTCACAACCTCACACCTTCTGATCTTCTTTCCATTTCATAACTATCTTCCAATACTCCTCCTGTTTCAACGCCTCTTCGTCCATCATTTTCCCTGGTATTTTTCATCCGTCAACCTATTAATCAAATACGTCCTTGTTGTCAATCCATGAGCAGTTTCGAATAATTTTTTCCTGCATACATTACATATATTACATCAATTATTTCATGTATGCACATGTGAAGTAAACATATTACATACAATATGTACAATGTTTATGTTTTAAGGTAATAATGCACGTGTTCATATGCCGTAATACATTCATATTAA
>JARYGA010006536.1:0-27455 GCA_030545235.1 Helianthus tuberosus | reverse complement strand
CTTCGCTTAATCGTGCGTACGAACCGTATCCTTAAAACTAACCGGTCTAAGCTTAAGCTTAATTAAAGATCCGTTAGTATTCTAATAGGTTATTATAAACCTTCGTTCCAGATTAGGAGAACCAGTAAAAGATACCGCACTCGCTGATTTTGAACTATACTTGCTCAGGTAAATACTTTTAACTTATTTCCCTATAAGGGCTTGGGTAAGGTATATAAAATACCGCTTGGTCGGGCATTGAATATTTAATCTTATTATGGTTAAATTATTGAGATGACTCCGTTTAATTTGTTTTGTTGCTTAAAGCCTTTGGGGGGTTAATGACCGTGTCCCGGATATCCCTGGCATCATTTTACGAAATGGCCACGACCTTAGCACTCAGGTGTAGGCGTACACCTGTAGTGTCTCATAATTAAAGTGGTGTGTTAATTGATCTTTAACCCGGCTCGATCCGGGCTACTGAACGCATAAGAAACATGTAAATCCTTTACAAGTTTATATATTAAATAATTATCCCAAGTTATAAAATATTTGTGCCTTGTGCCTTAAATGCATTTCTTAAACTCTTTTCAAAATGAGTCAGTTGATAGTATTTACCAGTGTAAACTGACGTATTTTCTTAAAAAGATTGAGTGCAGGTACTACGCGAAATAGGCTGGCTTGTCTCCTAGCATCCACATTAAGTCTCGCCAGCTTGGATGTCATATCTGTTGAACATTTGTTTCCTTTTTATTTGTGATCTACCTGTGGATTTAAATTCGACTATTTGTGATACTTAATATTACAATATCGTTTGGTTGAATTAAATCTATATATTGCTTCCGCTGTGCATTTAAATATTGTGTTGTTTGACTATTATGTTGCCAACCACGTCACGATACTCCCCCACCGGGCCCACCGGTGACACGTGGAAAATCCGGGGTGTGACAGGTTGGTATCAGAGCCAACTCTGAGTGAATTAAACACTAGCCTTTTGTGTTTAATCTCAGTTACACAATTGCACATATCTAAACTTTCGAGTCTAGACTTATAACATAAGACAAATTCCACCCTATTCGGTTTTTGTTTTGTTATTTAAAACTTTATATTTTGTTATTTGTTATCTTATGTTTTGTTGACAGGTATAACCAAGAAAATGCCTCCAAGATTTCTACGTATGAGAGGACGAGGAGGAAAGGGGCCGACCACCGCCCCCAACGACCATGAAGCTGGGCCATCCAATACTCAAGCTCCTATCCCCGCCGAGAGTGACGGTACTCGACGGAACCAGAGAGGTCTATTTCAACCGGCAAGACGGTCGGTTTCAAACAGCTCTACAACTCCCGCTCAAGACTCCTATGGGCCACATTCAGAAAACGAGCCTAGAGACCCTCACCATTCACACATACCGTTACAGCGATCTATGTCGCACCGTCCTTTTGGAGACCCCACTCCAATATTTCAAGGCCAGTTTAACCCGGCGGATTATCTACCAGAACCAGTGGGTTTTAACCCATTGGGGCCGGAGGACCATTTTTCAGGAGGAAACGATATGGATGAGGAAGACGACCCCGAAATGCCCGCATCAGGAACTCCCAACCACCCAATCGAGGTCTCGGATAGTTCAATTTATCACGGGCCACCCTATAATGGTCCAGATAGCTTCCAGGCTATCTTTACTCGGCACGAATGGTATTTTACACCTTCGCACCATTCGTCGCCGCATGAGCAGCAGCAGCAGCATCATCAAGATTCCTCTGGGAATCACCAGTTTGAGGCAGTTACGCCACCGCCTCCACCGCCACCAGTTCAGCCGGCGCCCCCACAGCCGCAAAGACATAGGAGATCCGGAGCTCGGATGTCCACATGAAGAGAAGAGTTTCACCTTAACTCTCCTCTACAGTCAAGTGGCAGAAATTATCAGCCGCTTCCAGAAGTTCCACAGATTGGTGGACCATCAAACCCCTACGCGCAGCAACCGCCACCTATGGGTTTCGATAATCATATACCAGCATACACGGGTCCTTCGATGTACAACCCGTTTGAGCAACCGACTCACCCTAACCTCGGATACGCTGAAGCCGACCCGTATATGGTAGCAGCAAATTACAACGCCCTTAACCAGGAGGGACCGTATGGAGGTCCTTGGGGAGTAGGCTACCCAGCACAGGGATATCAGATGCCTACACAACCCCCGTACTACCAACAACCCCCGCCGTCTCTACAAATGTCGCCACCATTGCATCAGGAAATCCTACAGAGTATTAGGGAAGTGCGGCATGAGGCACGGGAAGACCGAAGGCGTAACCAGGGTATGTTCAAGACCTTGACGAACTTAATCAAGGGAAAGAGCAAGAAGGATCAGTAAATCCTTTATGTGTGTATGTCTACTTTAAAAATCAAGTCCCTACGTGGACATTTATTATTTGTATGTGTATGTAGTCCCTGCGTGGGCACATCTTTCTGTAAGACCCCTGCGTGGGCATGTACTGGTTTAAACTCCTGCGTGGGTAAGTTTATTATTAGTAAAAGACCCGTTTAGGGCTGTGTGTAATAGTATAATAGATTAATGGAATGTTTGTTTTATAAATTTCATAATTGCCATATGTGCATATATAATGTATAAAATGAAATAAATTAAAATCATTCCTTTTAAATTAATCTGCCTATGAAATTAATTAATTAAGGATCTTAAAAGTGTGAACCCTAGCCTCGTGTCAAATATAAGACCGGGCCAAAATGGTAAGACCTGTCTAAAAGATTCAATTTCCTGTTAACATCTTAAAACATGTTAACACTCCTGACAGAAGTGATTCGTTAAAATCACATACGTCATATTATAAAGGAATTCTTTAAAAGATTCCTAACCTAGTTTAATGATCTCTGAATCCTAGGTTTACATCATCAATTAAGATGATCATATTTTAACCATACGTGGTATTATAATGCCTACGGGCCCTTCTCATTTTCATATGAGACAAAAGACAGTAATAGTCTGTGACCCTGTCTGAAAAAGGTAATGAACTTGGTTCAAACCTTAAAAAGCCTTGATTCTCTTGAATTCATAGCTTATAATTTAAATTGTCCCTGTGACTAGGCCTTATGTGCTAATAAAACTGTTATTGTTTTATAATTAGGATAAATTATTTTAAAAATCCTAAATAAATGTGAGAAATAAATTAACCATATATGGTCTATGTTTACCACGGTTAATAAAATTGCCATAAAAGACAATTATATAATAAACTCACCAATAAATTATTGTCAATATGTTACAGTTCAAAATACATGGCAGACTCAAACGAAGTCAACAGTCACCCAGGATTAGTGCCTGATAATGCCCCTGGGAACGTAGCAGGTGCAGAATTGCAAGCTATGATAGACAATGCGGTTAATAGAGCTATGGATAGACAAAACCATGGATCAAGTGGTACCCATACGAGGACCCATTCTGCATCACACACTAGAACACCTTCCAGGACCCACACTGCCCACAACAGTAATTCTCACCACTCGTCAAACCGAAGGAGTGCTCCATCCCAGAGGGTCATTCGGGATCAAGGACCCCGTAATAGAGGGTGCACCTATAAATACTTTGTGTCGTGCAAACCCAGAGACTTCAATGGGGAAAAAGGAGCTGTTGATTGCATGACGTGGATGGATGAAATGGATACTGTGGTAGATATTAGTGGTTGCCATGAAAGGGATATTGTGAAGTTTGTCTCACAGTCGTTCAAAGGAGAAGCCCTAGCCTGGTGGAGATCATTGATCCAGGCTACAGGAAAGGTTCCATTATACAACATGACCTGGGAACAGTTCATGGCACAAATCAAAGAAAATTTCTGCCCTCAACATGAGGTTGAGAGAATTGAATCTGACTTCCTGGCGCTGGTTATGAAGAACCTTGACTGTCAGGCCTACCTAACCAGTTTCAACACTTTGTCGAGGTTAGTTCCTTACTTGGTAACTCCGGAGCCTAAACGTATAGCTCGTTTCATTGGAGGGTTGGAACCGGAGATCAAGGCGAATGTGAAGGCCTCGAGACCAACTACTTTTCGGTCAGTAACGGACATTTCATTGTCCCTTACCTTGGATGCTGTTAGGCAAAGGTCACAGAGGAAAAGTGACACCGAAAAGAGGAAGCGTGAGGATGACAACTCACGTCGTACAGATAAGAAGCAGAAAGGAAACAATGACCAGAAGAAAGGGTCAGGTTTTAGGAGGGATGGCCAGCAGTCGGGTGAAAAACCCAAATGTAAAATCTGCAAGAGGCAGCACTTTGGCAAGTGCAGGTTTGAATCCAACTCTCAATCACAATCGAAGCCTTTTGCTTGTGGTTTATGCAAATCCAGGGAACACAAAACCGTGGATTGCAAGAAAATAAAGGATGCAACTTGCTATGGTTGCAATGAAAAAGGGCACATCAAAAGCAATTGCCCAAAATATGCCAAGAAGCCGGAAGAGGCTAGGAAGACCAATGCAAGGGTCTTCAGAATGGATGCAAAGGAAGCCGTCAAGGACGACAACGTGATAACAGGTACCTTTCTCGTGAATGATGTTTACGCGAGAGTGTTATTTGATTCAGGAGCTGATAAGTCGTTTGTAGATAGTAAGTTTTGTGAATTGTTAAAACTACCTGTTAGAATTTTAAGTGTGAAGTATGAGGTGGAACTAGCCGATGGCACAATAGAAACCGCTTCAACCTTATTAGATGGATGTTTCATATCCATTAGGAATCACTCTTTTCCTTTGTCTCTACTTCCTTTAAAACTAGCCGGTTTCGACATAGTTTTGGGTATGGACTGGTTATCACATAACCAGGCCCAGATTATTTGCAATAAGAAGCAAGTGATAATCAAGACTTCGTCTGGTGAATCACTTACTATCCAGGGAGATACCCAGTATGGGCTGCCCGAGAAGATGTCAATACTCAAAGACTCAAAGTGTTTGAAGAAGGGCTGTGTCATCTACATGGCACAGGTGATTATTGATGAACCGAAACCCAAGATTGGAGATATCCCAGTCATTTCTGAATACCCCGAAGTATTTCCTGAAGAACTACCTGGTTTGCCACCAGATAGGCAAGTGGAATTCAGGATTGACATTATTCCTGGATCAGCACCTGTTGCAAGGGCGCCTTATAGGTTGGCACCAACAGAGATGAAAGAATTAAGGACGCAGCTAGATGATCTTCTAGCCAAAGGTTTCATCAAACCTAGCTCGTCTCCTTGGGGAGCACCAGTGTTATTTGTCAAGAAGAAGGATGGATCGATGCGTCTGTGCATCGACTACCGCGAGCTTAATAAGGTTACTATCAAGAATAGGTATCCTTTGCCCAGAATCGACAATCTGTTCGATCAACTTCAAGGGGCAAGTTTCTTCTCAAAGATTGACTTGAGGTCAGGCTACCATCAATTGAAGGTTAGAGATGAAGATGTGCACAAGACAGCATTTAGGACTCGTTATGGTCACTACGAGTTCCTAGTGATGCCTTTTGGGCTCACAAATGCACCAGCCGCATTCATGGATCTCATGAATCGCGTCTGTAAGCCTTACATGGATAAATTTGTCATCGTTTTCATCGATGATATCCTCATATACTCAAAGAACCAAGCTGACCACGAGAAGCATCTTCACTGTATTTTGGAACTACTTCATAAAGAGAAGCTCTATGCCAAGTTCTCAAAGTGTGAATTCTGGCTTCGAGCAGTCCAATTTCTTGGACATGTCGTTAGTGAGCAGGGCATTCAAGTAGATCCCGCTAAAGTTGAAGCTGTCATGAATAGGCATGAGCCAAAGACGCCTACAGAAATTCGTAGCTTCCTAGGTTTGGCAGGATACTATAGGCGATTCATAGAAAACTTCTCAAGGATTGCTGCACCCCTGACTTCGCTGACACGTAAGAAGATTAAGTTTGACTGGGGTCCTAAGCAGCAGGAATCCTTCGATATTCTGAAACAGAAGCTGAGCAATGCTCCAGTGCTGACATTGCCTGAGGGATTAGAGGAGTTTGTAGTTTATTGTGATGCATCACACACCGGGATGGGATGTGTGCTTATGCAAAAAGGCAAAGTCATTGCCTATGCTTCACGCCAGTTAAAGGTGCACGAAAAGAATTACACCACCCACGACTTGGAGTTGGGTGCCGTTGTATTCGCACTAAAACTGTGGAGGCACTACTTATATGGAATCAAATGTGTGATCTATTCTGATCACAAAAGCCTTCAACATCTGTTCAACCAGAAGGACTTGAACATGAGGCAACGTCGTTGGATGGAAACTCTTAATGATTACGATTGTGAAATAAGATACCATCCCGGCAAGGCGAATGTAGTCGCCGATGCCTTGAGTCGGAAAGAAAGAGTGAAACCCATCCGAATCAATGCCAAGAGCATGGAAATAAAGAACAACTTGATAGAAAGGTTGTTAGCTGCACAGAAGGAAGCTGTGTTGGAAGCTAACTATCCCAATGAAAAGCTTGGAGTAACTGAGGAGCAGTTATCTCTCAGTAAGGATGGAATTCTTAGATTGAACGGACGAATATGGGTTCCGATTTTTGGAGGACTTCGTGATGTCATCCTCCAAGAAGCCCATAGTTCCAAGTACTCCGTTCATCCTGGAGCTGATAAGATGTACCAGGATTTAAAGGCAAATTATTGGTGGATAGGCTTGAAAAAGTCTGTGGCCGCCCATGTAGCAAAATGCTTGACATGTGCGCAAGTCAAAGCCGAGCATCAGAAACCGTCAGGTTTGCTACAACAGCCTGAACTTCCTACGTGGAAGTGGGAGATGGTAACTATGGATTTTATCACCAAGTTACCCAAGACAAGGAAAGGAAATGACACCATCTGGGTGATAGTCGACCGACTGACTAAGTCAGCACATTTCCTACCCATTAAGGAGACCTACAGCTCCGATATGCTAGCCCAACTGTACGTTGATAAGATTGTAGCTTTACATGGCATACCTGTAGCTATTATCTCTGACCGAGATACTAGGTACACGTCGCACTTTTGGAAAAGCTTCCAACAATCTTTGGGCACACGTTTGAACTTTAGTACGGCTTACCATCCTCAGACTGACGGTCAGAGTGAGCGTACTATTCAAACGTTGGAAGACATGCTACGTGCATGTGCGATCGAATTGGGAGGTAGCTGGGATAAGAACCTACCCTTGATCGAATTCTCCTACAACAATAGCTACCATACCAGCATCAAGGCTGCGCCTTTTGAGGCATTATACGGTAGAAAATGTAGATCGCCAGTTTGTTGGGCGGAAGTGGGAGAAGTCCAGTTATCAGGACCGGAAATCGTGTTCGAAACGACGGACAAGATTGTCCAGATTCGTAACAACCTCCAAGCTGCCCGGAATAGGCAGAAGAGTTACGCGGATCCAAGTCGTAAGGATTTTCACTTTGAAGTAGGTGACAAAGTCCTACTTAAAGTGTCACCATGGAAAGGGGTGATGCGATTTGGTAAGAAAGGCAAACTAAGCCCAAGATACATAGGACCTTTCGAAGTTATCGAACGTGTCGGGTCAGTTGCCTACAAGTTGAACTTACCTGAAGAGCTCAGTAGTATACACAATGTGTTCCACATCTGCAATCTGAAAAAGTGTTTCGCTGACTCCGCTGACGAATCAGTGATTATACCCTATACAGATGTGCATATCGACGAGAGCTTGAAATTTGTTGAAAAACCTATGTCGATTGAAGATCGACAGGTAAGGAAGCTTCGAAGAAAGCACATACCTTTTGTAAAGGTCAAATGGGATGCCCGAAGAGGTCCCGAGTTTACGTGGGAGTTAGAATCCACCATGAAAGAAAAGTACCCTTACTTGTTCCAGTAAATCTCGGGTCGAGATTTATTTTAAGGGGGTGAGGATGTAACACCTCGCAAATTTCGGGTTAATATTAAAACGACACGTGTCATGTAAGACAAAAACGCGTTGGAAACCCGGATATAATAAAGATGTTTTCGGTAGGATTTAAAGTGGCGTCATGTTAAATTGTTACCTCTGAACACCTCAATAATAAATCCCAAGACCCGATTAAATGTTATATACATCTAATATACCCTCAATTTAGAAAAGGGTTCACAATAATGGACTTGATAATGCATGATGAGGTCCCATGATGAAATGAACGATAAACCGTTATTTACGGGTCTTGTAAATGCAATCAATTGAAACAAGACATCATGGTAGGGTATGTATCAGTTAAAGATCATTAATAAAGGCCCCTTATTGCCAAAATGAAGTCCCTAAGTCGAACAAGTGGGTGCCCTTTCAAACCAACAACAAACAATAAAAATCTGCCAAATCTAGGGCGTCGCGTGGCGCGACGGCCCCTCGCGTCACGCGAGGGGTGCCCAGTGACAGCAAACCTGCTGTTGGCTGTTTTTCGCACTTGTGACCTTCTTGGCCGGTTTTCTCTTGCACATTCATGAACCTTAGACACCCCTACATGCTAGTGACATGTGTTTATCTCTTGTGGTTGATCATAGACTCTTGTGTCAAGGGATTGTGGTGTGTAAACCCACTATAAGAAGACCCATTCATTCACCACTTTCATTCACAATTCAATTCCAAGCATTCTGATTATTGGAGAGCTTGCAACTGATCAAGAGCCTTCCTAGTCATCCACTAATCATCTAGTAAGTCTCTAATCCCTTCTAAATTAATTCTAGTTTAGTTTTTAGCTTAAAAGTCAACATATCGTATTAAACGGTTGACTTCGGGTTTAGTTATTGATAGCTCAGTCGTAACCCGAATTAAAAGTACTATTAGATAGGTAATTATATGGGTATTAAACCCTTATAAGGGCAAGTACCAATTCCAGACCTAACTAGGTCGTTTGTCGGGTCAAACGTTGACCGAAAAAGTCAACAGAATTGACATTTATGATTTAATGCATGAAATGTAATCCGTAAGGCGTGTAACTTGTTCTAACCTTAATATAACTTGGTAATAAGTATAAAAACTTGTTTGCGCTTGCCCGACTCGACAAATTTCTATTTAAACCCGGTTCGGAACCGAAAGGCGCAAAACCTTGACTTTTGCGTTGACTTCGGTTCTGACCCGTTTTAGTTGGTATTAGACATACCTTAAAGTCTCATTAGGATTGGGTTACATGCTAGTATAAGTCTCTGTACTTAGTGCATTGATTATCCGATGCATGCACACGTTTCCGTTAATCGCTTAAAGTGGACCATAACGCCCTTATGACCTTATAACGAGTATTTTGAAAATGTGGAAATACAATAATCTTAGTTACTGATTATTTAGCATGTACGTAAATTTTCACGTCAAGCGGAGGTCTAGATTAGGAGATATGCGCATTTGCGTAAATAATAAGCTTTTTATTAATTAAACGGCGCGATTAACGCATAGCCTATCTAAACCCGATTTTCGGTACCAAAACTATTACCCGCTGATGTTAAATAATATTTTAGGATTTTTGAAGATTTTTAATTATTTTTAAGCTGGTCTTAAGCTAGGCTTATCGCATTGATTCGGTTAACACCGAATATGCCCTTTTAAGCCATAAAACGAGTTTTACAAACCCGATTGATACCAATCCAATTGCCACTGATTTAAAATAATAAATATAGTATTTTGAACTTGTTTTGCTGATTAGAAAACTCAGATTGGTATTTTAACCCGTACGTCGCTTAAAACGGCTTTATACGCGTATTAAACGCGTAGTTTAGTATTAAAACCATTTTGCCACGTAAGACTTAATACCATTAGACATAACCTGTTAATGTAAGCTATTTTACTGATGTAATCAGACCCGGTTCAAAGAAACCTAATTTAATCCTTTTATAATCTTTAAATTGACCAAAATACCCCTACGGGGCTTATTAAGAGATTAAACTCGTTATGGGCATTATGGAAGATATCATAATGATATCACCACATATTTAAAGCGTATTAACCTAGGAAACCTGTTCGCGACCCTTTCGGTTACCCGTTATGCATGATACGCGTTCGGTTCGGTTTATGTAACTAGTTTGCATAAACTAGCCGAAACGGGTCAAACGATATCATTTTTATCTCAAAATCCAGAATGTGTATCATATACCCATATTAAACAAGTCTTCAAACTTGTCGGGTCTAAACCACATTCTATCCGGTCTTCGCTTAATCGTGCGTACGAACCGTATCCTTAAAACTAACCGGTCTAAGCTTAAGCTTAATTAAAGATCCGTTAGTATTCTAATAGGTTATTATAAACCTTCGTTCCAGATTAGGAGAACCAGTAAAAGATACCGCACTCGCTGATTTTGAACTATACTTGCTCAGGTAAATACTTTTAACTTATTTCCCTATAAGGGCTTGGGTAAGGTATATAAAATACCGCTTGGTCGGGCATTGAATATTTAATCTTATTATGGTTAAATTATTGAGATGACTCCGTTTAATTTGTTTTGTTGCTTAAAGCCTTTGGGGGGTTAATGACCGTGTCCCGGATATCCCTGGCATCATTTTACGAAATGGCCACGACCTTAGCACTCAGGTGTAGGCGTACACCTGTAGTGTCTCATAATTAAAGTGGTGTGTTAATTGATCTTTAACCCGGCTCGATCCGGGCTACTGAACGCATAAGAAACATGTAAATCCTTTACAAGTTTATATATTAAATAATTATCCCAAGTTATAAAATATTTGTGCCTTGTGCCTTAAATGCATTTCTTAAACTCTTTTCAAAATGAGTCAGTTGATAGTATTTACCAGTGTAAACTGACGTATTTTCTTAAAAAGATTGAGTGCAGGTACTACGCGAAATAGGCTGGCTTGTCTCCTAGCATCCACATTAAGTCTCGCCAGCTTGGATGTCATATCTGTTGAACATTTGTTTCCTTTTTATTTGTGATCTACCTGTGGATTTAAATTCGACTATTTGTGATACTTAATATTACAATATCGTTTGGTTGAATTAAATCTATATATTGCTTCCGCTGTGCATTTAAATATTGTGTTGTTTGACTATTATGTTGCCAACCACGTCACGATACTCCCCCACCGGGCCCACCGGTGACACGTGGAAAATCCGGGGTGTGACAGATGTGAATCCATATTGACGAGACTCTGGCATGATTGAAGGACCAGAGGAAGCAATGGTCTGCATTGGTATGAAGTCTCCTTGATGAACGTCCGAGCTCTGAGGCTGCATACTTCTCAAGAATCCTTGATCCTGAAAGACGTCGGATCCTTGAAGTTGAGATGATCCTTGGACCTGAAAGGATCCTGGAACCAGAGAGGATCCTAGGACACGGGAGGATCCTTGGATCGGGAAGGATCCTTGGACCTGGGAGAATCCTTGGACCGGGAAGGATCCTTGGACCGGGAAGGATCCTTGGACCTGGGAGGATCCTTGGACCTGGGAGGACCCTTGGACCTGGGAGGATCCTTGGACCGGGAAGGATCCTGGGACCTGGGAGGATCCTTGGACCTGGGAGGATCCTTGGACCTGGGATGATCCTTGGACCTGGGAGGATCCTTGGACCTGGGAGGATCCTTGGGGCTGGAAGTGAGAGCCAAATGCCTGGCTCATAGTTGCTGTTCCATAACGCCTTCCTGGTAATTCACCCAAGTATTGCACGTCCGGAGCTGCTGAGTGTTGGGAAGTTATGACTGGAGTGTTGAAGTTCAGCGACCTGGGCATCAATGGGGAATGACCCTCCACCGATTTCTTCTGTTTCTTGATCTCAGCGATCTCCCGGAGGATCCTTTCGTTGGTTTTGTCCTGCTCTTGTGCGTGATTCCTCATCTGCAAAATCAGAGCGTAAAGATCATTAGTAGTAGGATTAGTTGAAACAGAAGAAGTTGGTGGTTTTTGGAAAATGGGGGTTTGTTTCTTCGCAGCATTCTCAGCATTCTTCTGGGATCCAGAAGGTGGTGGAGGCAAAGGAGGAACGCCTTGTGAAGAACTGAATTACGACATTAAGCTTGAAGTGTTCTTCGTTGAGGAAGCCATCTGCTTGGTTGTAATGAACCGGAATGACCACGAAAATACGAATCTTCTTAGGAATGAAGCACCAATTGCCCCACGGTGGGCGCCAAACTGTTTTGGTCAAAAATCAAGCAATGACAATGCAACCAAACTTTCTGTTGTGAGGTATGATGCTTGAATCAATGAACAACACTAAGGATCACTCTGAAATGTAATGAACAAGTGACACAAAGATTTATACGAGGAAAAAGCCCTTGATCAATGAATGATCTCCCGCATAAAAAACCTCGGGTGATGGAAACTACCGATCACCAACTCAAATTAAACAAGAAATGTGTTACAACTTCGGATGATAGCGAACTAATTACAAGGATCACTATAGTGTGATGTGTAAAAAGGTGTGTAATTGCTAAGTGAATTGTCGAGAGCTGGTGAGAGCAGTTGAAAGAGTGTGTGTGTAGCCAAAAATAGCCAAGTGTTTTCTATTTAGCTCGCTACCCCTTTTAAAAATGGAAAATATCTATGCTAACAAACATTCCGCAATTCATGCAAGTCCTCCACGAACTCCATAACGTCCACTTCAGGTAAGCACGTGCGGAATAATTCATGGAATATGCTCCAGGAATATCGCCAAGACCAAGTCCAAGCTGGTACTCCTGCAAAACAACACCATATTCAAAGTAGACAATCGTTAGTATAAGGATCCTTAAGATGATCCATGATCCTGATCCTGCAATACTTTCTGAGGATCAGTAGTTCAGACAGAATTGAGGATCACTAAACCCAACAGTAAATGAGGATCACTGATCAATCATAAATCCTCCCCTAACAAGAACCATTAAAGTGGTTAGTAATTAACAATGAATCTACATGTACCTCAAGATACCTGATCCTCATGTGCTTGGCAATTTGCAAACCAGCTATTAAGGCTTCATACTCAGCCTCATTATTAGTAGTTTGAAACTCACAGGCAATTGAGTGGGGTATTATGTCCCCTGTGGCGATTTTAGTAGTATGCCTAGTCCAGTTCCTTTGACATTTGAAGCCCCATCTATGAAGAGTATCCAAGGATCCTTAGTCTCTTCAAGCTGTTGAACTTCCAATTCAGCTTCCCTTTGTAGATCACTACTGAAATCAGCCACAAAGTCAGCCATGGCTTGGGATTTGATGGCAGTTCTTGGTTCATATCTGATATCATAAGCACTAAGTTTGACTGCCCATTTTTCCATCCTTCCTGACATTTCAGGTTTTCTGAGGACATTCTTAATAGGAAAGTTAGTCTTAACAATAATAGCATGAGTTTCAAAATAATGGCGTAATTTAGTAGATGCCATAATTAAAGCAAGGATAAGTTTCTCTAAATGTGAATACCTGGATTCAGCATCAAGTAAACTTTTACTTACATAATATACAGGATGTTGTGTACCTCATGATCCTTTACAAGGACTGCACTTACTGCCTTAGAAGAAACTGCCAAGTAAAAGGATAGTATATCCCCTTTTTCTGGTTTCATTAAGGCTGGAGCTGAGGATAAGTAATCCTTAAAGGCCTTGAGAGCATTCTCATGCTTTTCAGTCCATTCAAATTTCTTGTTCTTTCTCAGAATATCATAAAATTCCTTGCATTTCTCTGATGACTTTGAGATGAACCTGTTCAAGGCTGCGATCCTTCCTGTCAATCTTTGCACATCCTTGGCATTGGCAGGAGATTTGATGTTCACAATCGCCTTGATTTTCTCTGGACTTGCCTTTATCACTCTTTTTGTTACCATATAACCTAGGAATTTGTCAGCTTTTACACCAAAGTGGCACTTGGAAGGATTCAATTTCATGTTGAATTTATCAAGGATATCAAATGCTTCTTCCAAATCTTTAAGGTGATCCTCAGCTCTCTTGGACTTAACCACCATGTCATCTATATAGACTTCTATCTTGTGTCCAATTTGTTCTTTAAACATCATATTGACTAGCCTTTGGTACGTAGCACCTGCATTTCTTAGTCCAAATGGCATAGCAATATAACAATAGATACCGGTAGGGGTCATAAAGGCTGTATCCTCTTGATCAGATGGTTCCATCTGAATTTGTTGGAATCCAGATGAAGCATCCATGAAAGTCAACAACTCATGACCCACGGTAGCATCCACCATGGAGTCAATGTGGGGTAATGGGAAAGGATCCTTGGGACATGCCTTGTTTAAATCAGTGAAATCGACACATACCCTCCACTTTCCATTTTTCTTTTTAACAACAACCACATTGGCTAACCATCTTGGATACTTAACCTCCCTAATCATACCTGCTCTGAGCAGTTTATCTACCTCCTCCTGGATGATGGCATTCCTTTCAGGTGCAAATTTTCTCCTCTTTTGATGTATGGGTTTGAATGACCTGTCAATGCCAAGTTTATGAGTCATAATATCTTTAGAAATACCTATCATATCCTCATGCTTCCAGGCAAAGGTAGTTCTTCTCCTCTTGAGGAAGGATACTAGATCCTGTTCAACATTGTCGAGGATCCCGGATCCTATGAAAACTTTGGATTCAGGATCCTGAGGATCCATAAGGATATCTTTCACATCTTGTTCTCTTGCCTCCAGGACATCTCTTGGAGGATACTTTAATTGCTATTGCTCCCTAGGTCTTGAGGCTGGCTTAATTGATGAAGTATAACAATTTTTAGCTTCTTGTTGATCACTTTCTATCTTCACCACACCCCATGGAGTAGGGAGCTTCACACATTGATGATACGTAGATGGAACTGCTTTCATGTCATGTATCCATGGCCTGCCAAGGATAACATTGCAACAGGATAAGCAATCTATAACACAAATTTTTTGAAAAGAATTAAGTCCCTCTATGTAAATGGGAAGTTTAATGTCTCCCAATGTGTTCTTGGTTTCTCCACTGAATCCTACAAGAACCGATGATCTCGGGATGATTTCTGACTGAGGGATATTCATCTTCTTGAGGACATCAAGTTGGATGATGTTTACTGAACTTCCTCCATCTATGAGAATCCTGCGAACAAAATGGTTAGAAATAAACAATGTAATAACAAGACCATCATGATGAGGATCTTGAAGATCCACACGATCATCCTCATCAAAGGATATAATTTTCTCCTGTGTAAGGATTGAGGTTCGAATGGGTCTATCCCCATTATCCATCTTCGTTTCTTTAGCATGCCTCTTGGCTGCCGAAAAGGAAGTGCCACATACGTCTGATCCACCAGAAATGAAGTTGATAATTTGTGCATCAGCTGGAGGAGCATGAGCTCTTTCTAGAATTTTTTCAGGATCCTGGATCCTTGACTTTTTTCTTCCAAATAGCTCATTCAAATGCCCTTTGCTCAACAAGTAACCAATCTCTTTCCTGAGTGCTATGCATTCATCAGTGAGATGACCGAAATCTTCATGATAGGCACACCATTTGGATTTGTCTTTTGTGGCAGTTGGCTTATCACTTTTTCTGGGCCATCTTGCTTTCTCACCTAAGTTCTGCATTGCAAGGATTAGTTCATTATTATCAACAACAAAGCAATATTCAGAAATGGGTGGATAATCTTCATCATCCTCTTCTTGCTCCAATGCATGCACATTTTGATTATCGGACTTGTTGTATGATTTGGACTTATTGTTCCTGAAATAGGATCCTTGCTTTTCCTGCTTTGAGGATCATGACAGTCTTTCTTGGATCCTTTTATCATCCTCTAGGCGGATGAACCTAAGGGCCCTGGTTCTTACTTCATCAAGATTCCTGCATGGGGTCATGACAAGATCATCATAGAATTGTGAATCCTTTAGTAAACCCATTTTGAAAGCTTCTACAGCTGTAGCAATATCCAATTTAGGAATCTCTAAGGATTCTCTACTGAACTTAGTTATATAATCTCTAAGTGATTCATTTTGACCTTGTGTTACCCTATACAGATCACTAGTTAATCGTTCAAATCTCCTACTGCATGAGAATTGGCTATTAAATAGGTTAACTAGATTAGCAAATGAAGTAATAGATTAAGGGGGAAGACTTAGCAGCCATTTAAGAGCAGATCCTGTTAGTGTGGATCTGAAACCCTTGCATAGACATGCTTCTTTCAACCTTTCAGGAATGGGATTGATCTCCATTCTCTCCCTGTATTGAGCTACATGCTCTTCTGGATCAGTTGAGCCATCATACAACTTCATGTTCGGTGTTTGAAACCTCTTTGGTATCTCTGCATCACAAATAGGTGGTGCATAACGAGATATCCTATGACTCCCATCTGGAATTTCAGGAATGGGCTTAACCACTCCTGGAACACCGGATATCATATCCTTGAGTTTTTGTAACTCTCTAGCCATAGCTTGGTTGATCCCTGTATCCTGCACAAAGCCATGGTTAGTGTTTTGAGAAGTATTTAAAGTGATACCTCCCGATGGATTCAAGGGCGGAATTCCTGATGTGAATCCATATTGATACGATTCTGGCATGATCGAAGGACCAAATGAAGCAATAGTTTACATGGGGATGAAGTCTCCCAAGTGAATCTCTGAACTTCTGGGTTGGACACTCCTTAAGGGTCCTTGATCCTGAAAGATGTTGGATCCCTGATACACCGAAGTTGGGGGTCTTGGAGGATAGTCCATGGATCCGTGAGCCTGGGATGAGGATCCTTGAACCTGAGATGAGGATCCTTGAACCTGAGATGAGGATCCTGGATACTGAGAGTAGGATCCTTGAATTGTCTGCGTTCCCATGTATCCTTCTGAGCTAGAGAAGGATCCTTGATGCTGGAAGGAGGATCCTTGAGGCTGAAGAGAGGATCCTGAAGGCTGGAAGTAGGATCCTTGAACCTGTGTCATTGCTGATGATCCATAACGCATACTCGATGATCCACCCTGGTATTGGACACCTGATGCTGTAGAATGTTGGACAGTTGTGGCTGGAGTGTCGAAATTCAGTGATCTCGGCACCAATGGAGAGTGATCCTCCGCTGATCTTTTCAATTTCTTGATCTCATCAATTTCTCGAAGGATCCTGTCATTAGTTCTGTCCTGTGCTGCATGTAATCCTTCATCTGCAAAATCAAAGAATAAAGATCATTGTTAGTAGGACTAGAAGAAACAGCAGTAGTTGTTTTTGAGAAAACGGGGGTTGGCTTCTTCGCAGTATTCTCAGCATTCTTCTGGGATCCAGAAGAAATAGGAGGCAAAGGTGGAATGCCCTGTGAAGAGGTGATCGCCGGCATGGGGTTTGAAGTGTTCTTCGCCTGAGAAGCCATGTGGTTGAAGGTTATGAATAGAAATGGATGAAATGAACGGAATTTTTCAAGAATGAAGCACCAATTGCCCCACGGTGGGCGCCAAACTGTTTTGGTTAAAAATCACACAAGGATAATGCAACCAAATCTGATTTTGTGAGGTATGATGCTTAGTTAAACAATCAAATATATGAATAATGAATGAATGAAATGAGAGGTGAACACAAGAATTTATACGAGGAAAAAGCCATTGATCAACGAATGATCTCCGGCACAAAAAACCTTGGGTGATGGAAACTACCGATCACCAACTATATTAAACAAACAAAGTTTACAAATCGGGAAAATAACAAGCTTGGTACAAGGATCACTATGGTGCAAAAGTGTGAAATCGCAGAGAGTTCTTGAGAGCTCGAGTGTAGTGTAGTTATGTTGCTAATTGTTGTCTAATCAAGCTTGTATCCCCATTTAAAAATAGAAACTAACTAGTTTAACTAACTATCCGAAAAAGGTGCAAGTCCACCACGATCACCATAACGGTCGAAAAGCTCATGCACGTGCAGAATCATGAGGCATATTCCCCTAGAATCTCGGTTGGACCAAGTCCTATTCGAATACTCCTGCAAAACAATTTAAAAAATTATGGAAACAATTGTTAGTGTTAGGATAATAATGAGGATCATGGATCCTTATTGCTGCAACATCTTCTGAGGATCCTTAATTCAAACCGGACTGAGGATCCTTGATCCAAGCTGCATTTGAGGATCCGTGATCCATAAGCTGTGAAAATCCTTCCCTAACAACCATCACACCAAACTATCATCAAACCCATCTCTCTCTCACACTCTTGTTTCAATCACTTCCACTTCATTTATATGTAATGTAATTCCTACTCTTTTTCATTCATGATCCAATCTTAATTTACCGGAACAGATACCTTAAATTTTCCATATTTGTGTGTCCACCATGGACCGCCTTGATCCGCACGGGACCCGAATGCCAGAGCACTCGGATTGGGGTCAGTATTCTCATTTCAAGTCAACTATAAACCATTTTGCGAACCAAAACTTACCCATAATCCGGAATTCACCGGCAGATCCAGGTTTTGCCGAACGAGCTGCAAAGCTTTCGTACTTCGGAAATGAACAATCTAAGATGGCTTCTGTCCCAGCCTTGAAATCCGATTGGTAATTGCAACTGTAATTAAATAAACCTTGTTTCGTTGTTTTCTTTTGGGATTCGAAACAGAGGATTCCTTACTCAATTTGTTGTTTTCGTTGTTTTCTTTTGGGATTCCAAACAAGATAGGTAATTGCAACTGTAATTAAACAAAAGAAAACAGAGCAAGAAGACATAATCAAAGGATAGACCAACTGTAATTAAATAAACCATGTGGGCCCCACCTGAATGAATATATTAATGATTTAATAGTTTTTTTTTATATTAAGGGCATTTTAGTCATTTCACACCCACTTAACATAAAAAAACTAACCCCATCCACGCCAGGGACTATCCGAGAATGAATTTGCCAAAGTTGGGGACTATAGCTGTAATTTTAGAAAGTTAGGGACGAAAGGTGAAAGATGGACAAACCACAGGGACTATCCGGGAAATTTTCCTCTTATTTTTCAGATTTGAAGTCACAAAACTCGGAAGTCGTTTAAGGTTATTAATATATTTTTGTAATAGAAAATTGATTAAGTCGATATTTTAATTAATAAAGTAAGGCTAACCAATCATATTAGGGGTATGTTTGGCAAAAGTAGCTGGTGGCCGGTGACTGAAAGCTGGTAGCTGTAACTTTTTAGATATATTTAAGCGTTTGGCAGAATAGCTGGAGCTTTTAATAAAATGTATAAAATGACCAAAATGAACATAACTAAAAAAAGCATAATACTAAACGTAATCACACACATACACACATATATATACTAGTAAAGTTGATTAAAACACAAATTTGCTAAACACGAGAAGGCTTGTTTAGAGAATCAACACGTATTTATCCCATTCGCTTTTGATACATTTGGTTCTCTAGTCCCAGAGGCCGTGGAATTCCTAAACAGGGTCCAACGGCTTGTAAATAGTAATCTCTCAACCTTTAAGGGTCGTTTCGTCTTTAGTAGAATCGGTTTTGCAATTCAAACGGGGGTTACAACGCAGCTTGTTGCCCGTTTACCTATCCCTTGTTTGTAATTTGTTAGTTTGACATTTTAATAATATATTTAGGGTAAATTACACTTTTCGTCCTTTATGTTTGTATCAGATTGCAATGGATACCCTTTAACTTTAATAATTACAGTAACAATCCTTTATTTTGAAAACCCATTACATCTTACATCCTTTAACACTAACCAGATTAAAATTATAAGTTAAATTATTTCCATGAGGGTAGTTTTGTAATTTTACCTATTTACTTAAAAATATAGTTAAATAAAACAAAAATATATATATTTTATATTTATAAACCAAACTCCAAACACTCAAACTTTCACCCACTCCAATCTCTCTCTCTCTGTAAAAACCCCTTCTAACCTAATCTCTTCCTCACCACCACCACATCTGTCGTCGGCCACCACCACTCCAGCCGTCGGCCACCATCTGAATCTCCTCACCACCACCACTCTAGCCACCGGCCACCACCTAGTCTCGTCACCACCACCACTCCCGTCGCTGCCCCCAACCCTAACCACCACCATAACCGCTTAGGTCATCAGATCGGCGAAGAACCACTCGTGTTGCTGAAGATAATGAGGTGTTGCTGATCACAAAAAAAAGCCCTTGATTTGAGGCTGATGGTATAAGCACTTTCACATATGGCATGGTTCAGACTATCATCACTTTAAGCAAAAAGTAAGGCTTGATTTGTTGGACAATTTTGAAACCTATAATCACCAAAACTGTGAATCCGCGTCTCATGAACAGAGGAATTAGCCTCTATTTTTTATGTTTTTGTTATTAGTGTGATACATATGTTTTGAGTAAAGTTTTTGGAATGTTTAAGTAAATATTTTGGAATGTTACATGATATTAGGGATTGATCAGAAATGATGCATCGTTATAAGTTTTTGGAATGTTCTTGGAATGTTCGAGTAAATTTTTTGGAATGTTCATGAGTTTCTTTTTCAATTCAGGAAGAGCAATGGACTGAAGATGATAATTTGAATTTGAAGATGAAATTTTATTATCAATATGTTATAATTTACATCGAGATAGTTGGTAAACGGGCAACAAGCTGCGCCGCTACCCCTTTTTGAATAGTAAAACTAAGCCTTTTAAAAACTACGTCTATAGATCTCGGGGTCATAACATTACTATGCATGACCCTTTGAACTCGACTAAGTAGGTCCACAGCCTCTGGCGCCAGAAAACCAAAAGTATCAAAAGCAAATGGGATAAACACGTGCTGGTTGTCAAGGCACGTTTTCTCATGCTTGATCACTTTACCCGAAGCAGCCTTTAAAGCAGCCTGGCCCACTGTGAAAGCACTACTCCCTAAGCCCACAAGCTGGGAAACCCCTGTTAGATCCACACATGCGTGTTTTCCTCCTACCCATCCAAAGACCAGAATGTCGGCTGGTCGAAGGGTATATCTCCCTTCCAACGGGTCTGTTAAGAAATTAACGGGTGCCTCTTTCTTAGCAGAAATACCAGCGCACCTGAATATGTCAAAAAAGACATCCCTAACCAAATAATGTTGGTATTTGAACCCCAGGAGCTCTCTACAATGAACTACATGCTCACCAAAATAATCCAAACACGCCTTATGACAAACAGGGTATACCTCATCAACCGGGAATAAAGGAATCATGAGGCGATACTTAAGGATGGTACGGTACTCCACCGGCGACATATGCTGGCCTAACCCATCTATAGGTATAGCAAGAAGAAAATCTTGTGCATGTGGTGCTCGGAGACACTCAAAAACGGATTTTTGTCTAACGGATAATTTGGGGTTTTATTTAAAGGGTGCTACTATACACCCCCCCTATTACTTTCTACACCCCCCTCCTCTCACATACTTACAGGTGGGGCCTGCGTGGGACCGACAGTTTTCCTCTCACAAGAGGGGGTGTAATCAGGAAGGGGGGGTGCGTATAGAATGAGCCTATTTAAAAAGTATTTGTGTTTTATTTATTATAATTGTAAAAAATTGGTAAAAAGACTATATTACCCTTATGTGATCAAAGTTAACTGAAAATTTTAACCAAGTTAGAGCAAAAGGACGTAAGATGTAATGAGTTTTTCAAATAAAGAACTGTGACTGTAATTATTGAAGTTAAACTAGAAATTAGACCCGCGCGCGTTGCGGCGCGGGCTACGAAGGCAGAAACATCACCAACACGTGTTATAACGTCTGGTATCAAACAAACTTTTTAACTTTATCGTGGGAAATTTCTTTGCATTACATGAACAATTAGAAAACCTCAAATGAACTCTTGATTAGCATCAACACTTATAATGGGTTGAGCTTTAAACCTTTACAAGACTCGATAACCTGGACAACTGGAAAAATTAAATAGCCCTCCATATCCTGACTATCTCTTGGTTGCTTCGTTTGCTTGAACTGAACCACATTGAGTCAAACATGCTATTATAGCCAAAGAGTCCTCAGATAAGGGAACGATTCAGCTATGTCAAGAGTCATTTTGTTGTCGAGAGGCGTTTTGTGATCTCTGGTTAATGCATTGATGTTAGCACCGGTATCTAGGAGGCTAAGCAACTATGAAAAAACAATAAAAAAATATGTCAGGTATACAAAGTGTGCCAATTCGTAGTACATCTGAAACTGATTATGTGATATTACCTATTAAATAAACACAATCAAATAAAGTTCTATTTTCAGGTAGGTACATGCAATGTAGAAAAACCCCTTCTCTGGCAGCTTAAAAATACCTGGGTCAGCCTCGAGCAGCAATTTCACAGCTTCACAGCCATATGTAATGCAATTGGTCCTTTATTGTCTGTTCTAGCGAGAGTTTAATCTTTTAGTAAGCCTGTGCTTCTTGGCGGGCATCGAGTTGCTTAGTTAGAAAATGAATAGATACATATTGCATTTACAAAAAGTGGTTATATGATGATGACATGTAACATAAACATTTTGGAAACTCGAGGTTTCCTGTTGTAGCTAAGGACTTGTGGTTTCTAAGATCCTAAAAAAATGCCAAGATCCTCTAAACCGTTGTTAAAAGTAACCTGCATATCCATTTTATCATCCTTTTCATCTTCATCTGAACCATCCCCAGATTTGAGTAGACCACGATATGCATTTAGTTCAGTATTTTTTTCTCGCTACCATCAGCATTATTCTAACCTTCCTCGGTATTTTTTTTATCACTCACTTGGATTCCATCATAGACATGAATGATATCATAACACACACTGGATCCGTAAAAAGAATAGATTACAATTCTAAAATAATATAACTTTACGAAAAAGGTGTTAAACCCTTTTACGTACCTGGTCAATATCAATTTATCTTTTAAAATACTTTGCGCGATGGGGTTCGTTTCATCCCAAGTGAGATCAATTTTAGGGGTTCGTTTCATCCCAAGTAAGATCAATTTTACCGAGTTGCAATGCTCGAGTCTAAAAATCTCTACCTACAATTATGTAGCACTTATAAGTCCACTATTTTTTTTCAAAACCACCAAATGAGGATAATTTTAGAAGTTAGAATGGCTTTTAAAGTGTATCACTTCAGCAGGCATCACTTCTCTACACAACTAAATAATTTATCAAAGATAGAGAAACCAATCCTATTGAGCTAAATCAACCAAAATGCAACCAAATTATGAATATAAATGAATGACCCAACCTACATGTATTTTATAAATCGCACAAGAGTTGATATAGAATTATAAAACATATAAATGCAATACTTTTGACGTACCTGTGTCCGGCTATGGATTTCATTTTGTTGCTTTGGTGTGGAGGGAGGTAGGGTAAAGTGCTTCTATTTTAAAAAAGAAGTGATACGCCCAGATCTAGCTGAAAAGGTGAAAACCGGAGAAAAAAAAAAAAGCAAACCTATCATTAATGTTGAATACTTGAATTTACTACAGTTACATATATATAAATTAAAAAAACCTCAAGCCCAAACATCATTTTAATTTATATACCAAACATTAGTCAACACAAACAAAAAATGATGGTATTTGAACCACACAGATCATATCAGTATTAAATTCAAATTCTCAAGCATTTGACCTTAAAAGTCAAAATCAAATGTTTACACATACCTTACCAAGCATCAATCCCCGTACATTTTCGACATATAGTTTTGGGTTATATTTCTCTTCTTGTGACGGGTAATAAACTGGCAACCTTGTTATTGTCATATAATCTACAAATTGACACAACACCAGTACCAATTTAAACCTCCAACAATAGGAGTAACATTTTCACCAACACTCAATGAATAATACCTACACCATTTAAATTTACAAATGCAGTCGGAAATCGAACTAACATTGGCAGTACCAGTTTCACCACCAGACCAACACTCACCGACTAATACTTGCACCATTTAAACCTCGAAATAAAACTAATACATTGCATAAAGTTTACCTTGATTTCCGACTATGCAGATGCAGTTACAAGACTGCCGGTCATAGACGGTGGCGAACTAACCGCCGCCACTGCATCCTTTTCTTTCAAATATGATTGTTTCGAATCCTGAAACCGAAGACAAATGTCAAACTCACACAATCACAATCACAAACACTAACCGCTCCTAAATCATTGAAAAAACTGGATATAAATCTACAATTAAACCTTGTTAGCTGGAGTCGAATGGCCGGTTGAGGCAATGGACACCCACATTCACCATCGCACTTCTAACCCCCCCCCCCCCCTGTCTCTCTCTCTAACCCTGTCTCTATCTCTCTTTAGCGTCTGGTGTAGCATGGGTAAAGGGTGATATGTAAGTGAAAACGATACGTGGCCGGAGGTGGCAAAATTTTGCATCAACGATTTGTACATAAAACATCACAAAGCACAAACCATCAACTATGCACAACATACAACCCACAAATGTTAAAAATTAGAAGAACAGAATGAATCGACTGATTGAGATCAGATGAGATGATAACAAACTTACGGTGATATCTCCGATCATCCACCTACGAATCCAGTAAAATAACCCTAAAACAAAAATCCTAAACCAGAATCAAGTAAGAAAAGTTAGAAACAACCAAAGGAATACGAGTATACGCAAAATCAAACAATGAAACAAAGAACATATGGTGCAAAACTCAGTAGCAATCAAGCTAGGGTTCGTCGATCTTACCATATCTAGGCCGCCCACCACCGACACCCGACATCCCCGCAACCAACCACCACCCCAGTCACCAACCACTGTCTCCTACCACCGTTTTAACTTTGCTCGGAATCGGGTTCGTAAATCTTTTTGGATTCTTCTTTTGGCTTCTTGTTAAGTTGATTTTGACAAAAGGGTTTTTGTGGCAGTGGCAGGGAAAGCAACGTGGCTTCAGAAGAAGCCTTTCAAATGTGACAAGGCAAAGCAACGTGTCTTCTGAAGATTGTGAATCATGACCAATACAAAGTAGGTACAACCAGTAATACACTACAATGTTTTAAATTAATAATATATAAATGTATCCACTGCAATCCGATAGAAGAGTAAACTGCTAAAATCGTCCTTGAGGTTTGTCTCAAAATGCTAGATCAGTCCAAAATCTACTTTTGTTGCTAAAACAGTCACTGAGCCCAAGTTCTGTTGCTAGATCAGTCCAATTAGTTAACTGAAGTTAGTTTTTAACTTTTATTTATTACACAAACAGTCCCTGTAGTTATAATTTACTAGTTTTAACTATGAGTTAATAGCCAAAATGGTCCCTGAGGTTTGCACCACCACCACCACCGCACCGCCGCCACCACCACCACCACCACACCGCCACCACAGCACCGCCGCCACCACCACCACCACCACAGCACCGCCGCCACCACCGCCACCACCACCACCGCCGCACCGCCGCCACCACCACCACCACCGCCGCACCGCCACCACCACCATCGCCACAGCACCGCCACCACCACCACCACCACCACCGTCTGGTCACCATCACCATCGCCACAGTGGGTTGCAGGTTTGACCGGAAAACTCGAAACAGTGGGTTGCAGGTTTGACCGGAAAACTCGAAATATTATGTATCTGTAAAAAAAAATAGTAAGGCCGCCCAGGGTGGTGCGTTATTTTATCACGAAAACAAAAGATAACGCGTGATATCCACCCCCAAAACAAAGTTCCACGTGTGATATAATCTGTACTCATTTCCCACTAAATAGAAAAAAAAGTATATACTATTGTTAAGTTTTATGCGTGATAGTATTTAGATTTGTATGAATATTATTATTTTGGGTTTTTTCAAAAGTTGTTATCGACAGTTTCCTTCTATGTTATTAGTTTATTGGATCAAATGCGTATCTTAAAATTAATTTTAGTGTTCAAAGTGTAGTTGTTTTGTATGCTTTATATGTGTAATAATTTTTTTTTTGTTTTTTTTTCCATAATAAGAACTCATTAAACGATGCTTATAAAAAGCTTGAAGGCAATAAACTTGTGGAAGAAGTTATAATTATTTAATATATAGATTTATTTTCCGGTCAAACCTGCAACCCACTGTTTCGAGTTTTCCGGTCAAACCTGCAACCCACTGTGGCGATGGTGATGGTGACCAGACGATGGTGGTGGTGGTGGCGGTGCTGTGGCGATGGTGGTGGTGGTGGCGGTGCGGCGGTGGTGGTGGTGGTGGCGGTGGTGGCGGCGGTGCTGTGGTGGTGGTGGTGGTGGTGGCGGCGGTGCTGTGGTGGCGGTGGCGGTGGTGGTGGTGGTGGTGGCGGTGTGGTGGTGGTGGTGGCGGCGGTGCGGTGGTGGTGGTGGTGGTGCAAACCTCAGGGACCATTTTGGCTATTAACTCATAGTTAAAACTAGTAAATTATAACTCAGGGACTGTTTGTGTAATAAATAAAAGTTAAAAACTAACTTCAGTTAACTAATTGGACTGATCTAGCAACAGAACTTGGGCTCAGTGACTGTTTTAGCAACAAAAGTTGATTTTGGACTGATCTAGCATTTTGAGACAAACCTCAGGGACGATTTTAGCAGTTTACTCCCGATAGAAACATAAAAGACGAAAAGGATAATTTACCCATATATTTAACATCCTTTTCGTAAATACTTTTGTAAGAACACACCGTAAATTTCAGGTGTCAAGTGTTCTATCATACAAAAGTTGAAACAACACGCATCCTCGAAACCCAACAATACTCAATCAATGGATGTGTCGGAATTGTGGGCGATATTCGGACCAGGTGTCGCCGGCGCCGTATTCGGTGCCGGGTGGTGGTTTTGGGTGGACGCCGTCGTTTGCAGTGCTGTTAAAGTCTCCTTTCTTCACTACCTTCCGGGTTCTTCTTCTTTCTTTCTTTCTTTTTCTTGATTAATTGGTTAAAATGTTTTTGTTTCAAGTGTAAATTGTTAAATGTTTGTTTGTAGGGATATTTGCTTCTTTGGCTGCTTTGATGTTTAATTGTGTTAGAAGAGATGATATTGATTATTCTCCCTATGAAGAAGGCGAATGGAGGTTTGTGGTTTTTTATTTTTATTTTTTTTTGTTGATGGGTTAATTTGTTAAATTGGTTTTTATTGCATAGATTGATCTTGTGGGTTTTGTTGGTAATTGCTCATGATGCTTCTTTATGTGATTTAATTGTATGATTTGATTATTAGTTTGTTTGCTAATTTTGGTAGCATTTTAGGATTTGGGTTTGGCCCAAAGTTAGGATCTTTTTCAAGTGCACAACAACTTTTCGATCCTTTAGGGGCGAGGCTTTGTTTTTAGTAGATTAGGGTTTTCTATTCAGAAGGGGATGGCGGCGCAGTCTGTTGCTCATTTACCTACTATCCTTTTGTAATTTGCCCTGGTGATTGGAATGAATCATATTTATACAAAAAAATGGAGTTTGATGTCTTGTACAATGTAATTTTGATCGTTAGATGTTTCATAGTGATCATTCTGGCGTAGATTCCGGCGCGATTCCTAGATTCCAGCGAGTTTCCGGCCAAATTCTCTAAATTCTGGCAAGATTCCAGCCAAATTTCTACTTTTATCTAAGGAAAACTATTTTTCTACACCAATACATTAATATTTTAGAACTTTTTGTACTAAATAGATGATATTAAATGTTATATAATAGGCTTTGTTCATTTTATTTGTATAATATTATTAATTTTCTAATACATAATATAATTTTTGTT
>JARYGA010006535.1:0-43077 GCA_030545235.1 Helianthus tuberosus | reverse complement strand
AAGTATATCTTGATAAGTCCTATGCATCATCTCCTGAAAACACATGTGAATTAGGTACGTCAGCATAAAAATGCCTGTGAGATACATAGGTTTTGTGAAAACAGAATTCATGACTTATGTTTGAGAAAATGTTTAGTCATGAACCTTGTAATTTGCTTTGTCTTGTAAATCATTTGAAAAAAACGATAAGATCAAATGATATGTATAAATAAGAGAATAATGTATGGTTAAATGAATAACCATGTAAAATGAGTTTTCAATGTCTTGTGAAAAGTATGTTATTTGTATAAAATGTTATATGTCTCAAATTGAAATGATTCAAATAACGCTACAATATGTGATACCATACAAACACTTATATATAGGAAGTACCAGCGGCGTATCCACCATGCTTGTATCATATTACACACGCCTCGTTACTTAAATCACTTACTCAAACCAAACCACCAAGATGTAATGTTTATCAAATGTAGAAATGTTTATGTATAGTCAAATGTCTATTGTCAAATGTAAATCATGTCAACAGATACAAATGGTTCACATGGTTCAACTGTTACAAACGGTTCACACGGTTCAACAGTTTACAAACGGTTCATATAATTAAATGGTTACGACGGTTTACATAGTCAAATGGTTACAACGGTTCAAAATGTAGTATAATGTGTTCATATGCTGGATGAGCATATGCAACAAAAATGCAATGTAAAACAATGTACTAAGTATGCACGTAATGGACATACATAACATAAGTGTAATGTAAAACAATGTACTAAGTATGCACACAATGGGCGTACATAGCATGAAATGTATTGTAAAGTGATGTACTAAGTATGCACACAATGGGCATACATAGCATAAAATGTATTGAAATCATGTACTATAAATGTACTAATAAGCATAGCAAGTATACGATGTGAAAACAGGAAAGCATGAAAGTAACAGGTAGGCACATGTGTTTCACCCCAAAACAGTTTGGAAAACAGTAAAAGAGGGGTCTATGTACTCACTTGAGATTGCTCAGAAGTCCTAAGATAACCACCAAGCAATGCTAGAGATCACGGAATCAAACGGCACCTAATATAGGTAACTATGTTAATAAACCGGACCTATCTCGGAGGATCGGATAGAATGAGGGTTCGTAAAACAAACGAGTATGGAGACTCGTGTAATATGGTTTAACAAAGCCTACATACTAAATGAAACCTAACATAAGTGCTTACGACCCATTACGACCCGTTTAGGTAGCTTATGCTACTTTAACGCGTCGTTCGCGTGAAACGCGTTCGGACCGCCTAACTAGTCCTATGACAAGTAACATATGCCTTAACATGTCTAATATTGTTGTCAAATCAGTTTAGATGTCAAAAGTTATGTTACATATGTTTAAAATGAATTTTGGCATCAAAGGGGTATTTTGGTAATTTACCTAAGCCATATAAACTACCTATAATACAACTACTTAAACGAAGCGACCATAAAGTATAACCTCGGAAGGTTATTCCCTATATACTTTGGTCACCTAATGTGTTTGGTCAGATCCTAATGATCGACCAAATGGGTCGGGTTCGAAGGTATAAGCGATTTATTAGATCGCTTACCCTTACGACCCTAGACAACGTGGTAATCAATAGGCATAGTCACAAGGGACTATAACCATCGTGATTACAATCCCGTTGCGAAGTTCGTTTGAACTTCGCATTGACCATGAACTGGTCAATGCAGAAAGTCAAACAAAGTTTGATTTTCGGACTCGAAAAACAATAAAAGAACGAAGGAACACTTACAAAGGGTCCCCGAATGCTAATCTAGATCAAAATAGCTCAGGTATGAAACAAAGGTTTCAACTTAGAGCACATTAGATCAGATTCTAGTGGGTTTTGAAGCAAATGGGGGTGGGGTATTTATAGTATTTCCCGAACCGTTAAGATCGTTTCTTGGAAAACGTGATCGAATCTCGTGCGTACACTTGTTGGAAAGTTGTGGTAACTAAAAATGGCCTCTCATGAACTGAAAGGGCAAGTGTGGGTTTGTGGTTGTGAGTTTAACAGCTATAATCTGCTGACTAATCGATCTTATCTGATCTGGGACACTGACGCAGGCCACGTAAAGGACACACTGATCTTACGCGGGCCGCCTGGCCTGCACAGATCAGAAACATGTTTGCATTTTGACAGCTTTGGTCCCTGTTGGTGTTTAAGCTTATTTCCGGCACTTCTAAGGCCCGTCAAGCCAACTTTAAGGCCCTAAATTGATTCCTAAACATTGTGGACATGAAACATGCTCAAAAATATGCCGGATGTTGGTTCGTTTGGTCGTACGAACGCGATGTTCGCTTAATTACGACGGAATGCGCACAAGCGCGAAAAACGATCCAAATGACGCGACGAATGGATTTTTCTCAAGCCAAACACTATAATAAAATATTTTAGTGCTTACATAAATTTTTGGATGTCTGGATGTATTCAGAACGTAAGTTATGCGCGAAAATACAAACTTGTGCACTTTTTGACACTTTTAGTCCCTGAATGACCCAAAAGTATATTTTAGCATACCGAACACCTCAAAGCCTATTTCTAAGCTATGTAAAGGATATTTATGGTATGTTTAACTTATGGTCATGTTCCGGAATGTCTGTTACAGTTCAAATTGGCATACTTTCGCAGTTTGTCAAGTTTAGTCCCTATAAGCGATTTATCTTGATTTTGCCATACCAAAGCCTTCAAAACTTATTTCTAAGTTATGTAAAGGTTATTTAAGGTATGTTAAGTATATGTCACTATTCCAGAGTGTTTGTTGCATTAAACTGGTTATATTTACGCATCAGCGCGCGTATAACCTTCCAGAAAGCGATTTAGAGCTTGAAATCGAACAAGAGTTGATATGTGCAAAAGATACACATATTTATACACGTCCAAAGTATGAAATACAATATTTCATTGGTTTGGAATTTGTTTGATGGTCGCAGTGACCTAGGTGTCACACTTACCGACTTCCAAAACATTCTAACATGTGATTCATAAACCTTTGTTCTATCAGTCAACGCCTTGTTAATTATACTCTCCCTCAAAAACTTTGTCATGTCTTTGAAAGGCTCCATATTTGCATAATTCACTTCTAAAATACGGTAAATGTTGTAAGCCTTATGACAATCTGATGCTCTTGCCTAGAAAGTTTCACTCTATCACTCTATACAGTACTGAAGGATCGGATGGCCATCCGATAGGATGGTCATCCGATCGGATTGCCAAATCCATAAAGATCAACAATAACACAAGACATGAGTATTTGGATCGGATGGCTATCCGATCGGATTGTCATCCAATCAGATTGTCACTCGATCAATGTTAACAATTCAGCTCCTTTGACCAGTTAAACATGTGAGTGAATGATTTGGATCGGATGGCCATCCGATTGGATTGTCATCCCATCGAATTGCCATTCGATCAATAACAAGGTAATCAGAATGATGAACTGGTATGTCATAATGTGTTCTGGATCGGATGGCCTTCCGATCGGATTGTCATCTGATCAGATTGCCATTCGATCAAAATGACAATCATATGAGCATATAAGACAGATAAACATATGAATGAGTGTTTTGGATCGGATGGCCATCCGATCGGATTGCCATCCGATTGAGTTGCCATTCTTTCCAAAAACACCTTGTTAACAGATAAAGCATGAACCAAGCATGTACAAACAGTCAATACTTAGAAAAATATTCAAACACACAGATATACATTGGATCGGATGGCTATCCGATCGGATAGCCATCCGACCGAACTGCTATTCGATCAGCTGAACATGAAGAACAGTTTGAATACAATATGAATGTCAAAAATTTTCTAACAAATTTACAAAATTGAACACACTTTCACGTAGAGTTTTTGCCGATTTACAAAACCCTATGTTTAGATTTCTCTAATTCGACCTGGTTTGGGTTTAATTTGACAAAATGTGGTCCAAAAGCCAACACCTATAATCTCTCCTAGATTCAAATCTATGATGTTTTAATCAAATTCCTTCGGTGAATCTATAGATCTAATGCCTATGAACAAAACCCTATGTTCAGATTCTACCAGAAATCAATAATAAGGCCTAGATCTAAGATTATAAACTAACAGCCGCTGACACCTTGTATAAACATCACAATATTCAAAATTTGACGGTGAAAGTTAGTAAACTTACCTTTCCCATTGTGAAGGTTGAGCAAGCCAACAATCCAATGAAGTTTGGAAAGCAAGAGTGTGAAAATCAATCAAGTTTGAATCAGAGAGTTTGAGTATGATGCGAATGGCGATCCGAACGAATGAAATTGACTGTGACACTATGACCTTCTTTTATAGCCATTAACCACCTCTCGGATGGCCATCCGATCGGATTGTCATCCGAACCAAATTCTCTTTTGACTTTATGACCTTTTGATTTGTCTTTTTGACGTTTTATCAGGTTTAGTCAGTTTTAGAAATCCACTCAAGTATCTAGGTCTAATTTAATGACCCTAGGCACTCAATTTGTCTACCAAGTCCAAGTTAATGACCTTGGTTGACCCGAAACGAAACAACTGACATTTTGTTCAACACTTTTCTGAAATTTGTACAAGTAACAACTTAATGAACTTGTTTTGACTTATGAGAATCTCAATCTTTTCAAGATTAGCTCCCAACCCTGTTGTCCAGTTCAGAAAACTTCCTGCTTTGCTTCATGACTGAGAATCTAAAGATCAGCTTTCTACTTTGGTCTGTCGAAAAACTAAGGTAGAAAAATAAAATCTTTTTGAGATTTTTTTAAGAAAGTTTTTGCTGAAACACACTAAAATCTTTTTGGGTTTTGATGCTCAACTGAAATTAAAATGCAATAAAGTAAAGTAAACAGAAAAACTATTTACAAACATATTTTTGGTGAGCGTGTTAGAGGATCATATCAGCTGCTTGACAAGTTACAAGTACCGTTGAGCTTTATTAACACACTAAGTATTAAACAATTCACTTAGATTGCCGATATACTAATCCTTTTAAATTTTCACACAAATTTCAACTTATTCAGGATATGATTTAGTATTTTAAGAACTTAACTTATACGCGTGCCCCACCTCAGAATATACTCTCGTATCCAGATCTCTATATTCAGTCTTACAGGTGAATGTACAATAATGATATCTGTAAAGGGTAGTGCGAGTCCATAAGAGCTCAGGTTAGAACTACCGTTCCGACAAAGAGACGATGGCTCATCTTTCGGTGTGTCCCTCTTGGGGATCTTTTCTTCAACAGCACATGATTAGCATTTTGCAATGTTTATCATTTTTTTTTGCTGAGGGGAGGCTTTAAGGATTAAAGCAGTGCATAGTATTATACGAGGACTAGGCTATTGCTTCCGCAAAATCAGAAGTCCTAGTAAAATACCACAGATATCATCAAGCACATAGACCTAGTATATTAGAAATAGAAAATCTTTCAAACAAGATTTTAGGGGTTACCTATATATCCGAGAGATGTTCCCCACGAAATAAGCAAGAAATGATTTTATGTTTGTATCCCAAAACAGTCTACTAAGTGTGTAAAAACCTATCGGCATATCATCAGCGAGACTGCTTAACTGCTTTTAAAACATTACATTTCTTTAGCATACTGTAACTGTGTAGCTGATGTACTATCATTTCCCCTTTTTTACACAAACTCTTTTTGGTTTTCTATTGTTTTTTAATTTTGAAAATATCTCATGTTTTTGGATTTTAGCATTTTTTATTGTTTTTGTATTTTCAGAAAGAAATATCTATCTCCCCCTAAAGACGAAAACAACTAAAATATCGACAAACCATCGCAGTCTGCTTCTCAACATCGTCTGTAGTGGTTTTATCAAAAGCTTTGTTATGTAAGTCTGCCTTTTGTTCGTCAGTGTGGATTTTGTCTATTCGTATCAACTTCTTTTCATAACAGTCGCGTATGAAGTGATGAAGAATTTCTATATGTTTAGTTTTAGCGTGATGTACCGGATTTTTCGTTATTTTGATTGCAGCCTCATTATCAACAAATATAGGAGAGGTAAGAAATTGCAAACCGTAATCGCACATCTGTTGCTGAATCTACAGGATCTTCGAGCAGCAGCTGCTGGCAGATATGTACTCTGCTTCACATGTTGATAGACCAACAGAGGTTTGCTTCTTACACTGCCACGTGACCAGTCGGGGTCCGAAAAATTGGCATCCTGCAGTTGTTGATTTTGTGTTAAGTTTGCAGCAACCGAAGTCAGAATCTGAGTATCCTTCGAGCATGAAGTCACCTACTTTGGGATACCACAACCCTAGGCTTGGGGTTCCTTTCAGGTAGCGTAGAATCCTTTTGACGATAGACGTGTGCGACGCTCTAGGGCTTGACTGATATCGGGCCACGAGGCATGTCGGGTACATGATGTCGGGTCTTGATGCGGTCAAATACATCAGTGAACCAATCATTGAGCGGTATAGCGTTTCGTCGACCTTCTCTCCGGTGAGATCAAGGTTTATACCATGATTCGTTGCTAATGGGGTGGGCATTGGCGCCGTTTCAAACATCCCAAATTTTTCCAAAATGTCATAAACGTATTTCGTTTGATGTATGAAAGTTCCCTCAGGCATTTGATCAACTTGTAGCCCTAGGAAGAACTTCATCTCACCCATTGACGACATTTCAAACTTCTGCTTCATCACTTGTTCAAAATCTTTGCAGAGTTTTTCATTTGTTAACCCGAAAATTATGTCATCAACATATACCTGAACGTTCAGTAAATGCCCATCGACTTCCTTAGTGAAGACGACATCGTCCACTTTTCCTCAGTTAAAACTGTTGGCAAGCAAGTGTTGAGAGAGCGTCTCGTACTAGGCTCTCGGGGCCTGATGCAAACCATGTAGTGCTTTGTCTAGCAAGTAAACATTGTCTTTGTGGATTGGGTCAGTAAAGCCCGGTGGCTGACCGACATATACCTCCTCTTTCACCTTTCCATAAAGGAATGCCGACTTAACATCTAACTGGTATACTTTAAAACCTTTCCATGAAGCTAAAGCAAGGAATATTCTGATGGCTTCGAGTCGAGCAACTAGAGCATAAACCTCTGTGAAGTCTATCCCCTCTTGCTGACTAAAACCCTGGACCACGAGTCGAGCTTTGTTTCTGATTATCACTCCTCAATCGTCTCTTTTACACTTGAAAACCCATTTTGTGTTTATCTTTCGGTGTCCGTCAGGAAGATCCACAAGCTTCCATACACCATGTTTCCCGAATTAACCCAGCTCCTCTTGCATCGCGTTTACCCATGATTCTTCCGTCAGTGCTTCTTTATATGTTCGAGGTTCAATCTGCGAAATAAAGCAACTGAGTGAGAATTTAGTTTGTAAAGGAGCAATTTTAGTATAAAAACAAGTAAGGCCATGGTCAATTTGGCTTCTTGTGCGAACTCCTGACTGCAGCTCTCGTATTATCAACTCCTCAGGGTGGTATGAAAGAGTCCTCGGCATAACTTCACCAGGAACATCCACCTCGCCTTCCAAATTTGTAACATTCTGATCCGCAACATTTTCATTGTCAAGAACTATCTGAACTGAAGATTGGATCTGCTCCCCCTCAGATTCTGAATCACCACGATCAAAAGAAGGATTATCATCAGATTCTGAATTATCATCATTGACTGCCGTCTGAATTTCAGGAGCAGACTCGCGTTCTGAAGTAGTCGGAGTTTGCTGAACTTTATCATTCTCTCCAGTATTACTGGGACCGGCTTCATCATCGTTGGAAGTGTGTTGTTAACGTTTAGAAGACCTTGCTGGAAATCTTCCCTGAGATGCTTCATATTCTCGTAAAATATCTAAATCATCAAAGAACTCTGGCTCTTCTTCTAGATCAAATGAATCCCATAAGGCATCATAGTTGAATCGCCATTCAACATGCTGTGCTTCGATGATCCTTCCGAGACTTGGAAGAAAGACTCGTCTGAGTGGACTGGAATACCCCACAAATATGCCTTCTATGCTCTTTGAACCACACTTGCCACTTGGATCTAGAACTATGTAGGGAGACCCGAACGGCTCTAAATACTCAAGATTAGTGTTAGTGCATACATCTGTCAACTTCGTCTTGTATCGAGTCTAGTGCTAGAATTGTTAGATCAGGGCGCGTTGTACGAGAAATTAGGAGATTTTAGGGTTTAGTTTATGCGTGTTCGCTTAAAGTGAGTGTGATCGCTTGAAATGTCATGTGACAGTTTCAAGCGAACCCAACTCTGACCAGTTCGCTTGAGATGTCATTATGACACTTTCAAGCGAAACCCAGTCCCTATATAAACCCTTCAAGCGGTTTCATTTGAATCAGTTCATTCTTCCGGTACCGAATTGTTGTCGAAGTGCTGTTTGATTGTAATTAGTGTGAAATCAATATACAAGGTAAATTTAAGTGAAACAAGTTGTTTTTACATCCGTTTCTTAGTTTCCGCCTCTGAAGCGGACTAGAGCTCTTTCGAACGACTCATTCAGGTCGCGATTCGATCCTACATGTGGTATCAGAGCTCAGGAAGAAGAGTTCTTGCCAAAAACAGCCATTTTTTCTGACTTCTACACCTTCTTTTTGAATTTGAAACAGTTTTCACGGTCAAAAAGTTCTGAATTTCACATATTGTGTTCGAAACTATGTTTTAAGTAATCCTTGAAAGAATTAGACATTAATTCGGCTTAAAACTAGTAAAATTATGTTAGTTCGCTTGAAAACAGATCGCAAAATGACATCAGCAGCATTTCGCTTGAGTATTTCATCAGAGTTCGCTTGAAAGCGTGTTTTCGCTTGAGATTTTATCACTTTTCGCTTGAAATTGAAGGTTCGCTTGAAATTACACCTTGTTTCGCTTCAGGGTGTTGGTTTCGCTTCAAGTTGTGGTTTCGCTTGAGGGTGTATTGGTTTCAAGCGAAGTAGGGTATTTCACTTCAGCTGTACTCTCGCTTGAACAGAGGTTTCGCTTGAACTATCATTTCGCTTGAACTTGTTTCTTCATGAACAAATTTTCCGAATCATGGCTGAAGAGTTTTACAATGCATTTGCGACACCGGTTGCTCCTGTTACTGCTGCTGAGACTTTATATTGTGAGAATGAGACGGGTACTCATCAGAAACCACCGAAACTCATGTACATTGAAGATATTCAGGGTTGGAAAAATCGATTCGAGAATTGGGTACAAGCATACAAATTTGATGCTTGGTGTTCATTGTTGAAAGATTATGAGAAACCAAAGAATGAACGTGGGATTGTAAAGGCAATTGAAGACTATTCAGAGAGTGACAAATTGAAATTTACAAGTGAGAAAATGATGATCAGTATTCTTCAACAAGCGATTAAGGAATATATATTTGTTTTACTCCTACATAATGGTACAGCTAGATCAATTTGGGAAGCTTTGATTCAAAAGTTCAAAGGAAGTGCAGATATGATTAAAAATAGAAAGCCATTACTAAAGAAATCTTTTGATATGTTTGTGGCTTTTGATCATGAAACAACAAAACAGACCATTGACAGATATTGTCATCTTGTTTTGGAAATGGAGAGATTGGATATAAACAAAGAAGATGAGGAATGGGTTGATAAACTTGCTGAAGCACTACCACAGCATAAGTGGGGAACTTATTTGATGATTGTGAAACACTTAAGAAAGTCTCAGAGTATGAATTTGGCACAATTTATTCAAAAGATTGAAGAGCATGAGTTGGATATTCAGAAAACTGCTATCATGACAAATCCAAATGCTAAGCAAGATGTTAGTCTGTATTACCGAGGGAACAAGTTTGAGGCTACTCCCAGCCCTAGTCCGAAGATCCAAACTGGTTTTAGTGCTAACAGTTCGTCTGGAACAAAGGATAGTAATGTGACATAGAGTGGTGGATTTTCATCTTCATACTCAAGCTTTGATCCGAATCATACAACACCAAGTCCTCAACACTCGAATTCAACAAATCTGCAATGCAATGTTACTTTGAACATTCAGAATGGTCAGAATTTGTCTCCAGAAATTGCCAAACAACATATGGCATCACTCGTTGCTATGTTGGAATCTTATGAAAGTTTGATTGCTGGCAAAATTGGAAATTTGATGCTTACCAAAGAAGATTATGACCAAATTGATGCAGAGGAACTTGAGTTGATGGATGTAAAGTGGTGCTTAGCTAGTGCTTGTAGGAGAGCAGAAAAGTTTCAACAAATTAGTGGTAGAGATGAGTTTCGAGGAATGGCTACTTCTCCTTTGGGTTTTGATAAATCTAAAGTTACTTGTTTCCGTTGAAAAGGAAAAGGTCATTTTAAATGAGAATGCAAAAATCAAGAAGCAACCGGGAATCAAGAAAAGAACAATTATTATCAGAAATCAATTTTTCATCAGATTGATCAACAGCCTCAACAAAAAGATCATAAAACTGATCATGGAAAAATGATCGAAGATGCAAATAGAAAAGCTTATTTTGGTATCATTAATCAAGATGATGAATTTGTTGCTGAAGGGTTTAGCTGGGATAATTACATTCCATCTGGTTCAGGCTTTGTTGCTAGAATTCAGGATGAAGATGAGACTAATCAGAAAAGAATCCCAATTTTTCTAGATCTTGGAAGTGATGTTGATACTGATGATGAGGAAGAATATCTTAACAAATGTAGAAAAAGCATTGATCCTGACAGTTTTAATTTTTTCTATGCAGATAAAGTTGAGATGCTGAATCAGAAGAAGATTGCCCACTTAAAGAGGGAACTGGAAGCAGCAAAGTTACTCGCTGATGAAAAGGCGAAGACAGAAGCTGGAGAAACAAAAGTTGAAACAGTGACTGAAAATGCAATAGAAAAATTTGTTGAAGTGGAGAAAGTGGTAGAGAAAATAGTTGAAATTGAAAAAGTTGTCGAAGTAGAGAAGATTGTCGAAATAGAAAAAATTGTTGAAGTCGAGAAACTTGTTGAAGTAGAAAAGACTATCGAAGTTGAGAAGGTAGTTGAAACAATGGTTGAAGTTGAAAAATCATGTTTAAAATGTTCAGAATCTTGCAAAGATTGTGAGGAGAAAGACAAGAAGATTGCTGATTTAGAGAAAGTTAAAGAAGATTTATTGTCTGATGTGAAGTATGTGAAAGAATCATATGATGTGCTGAATAGAACAATGGATAGTCTGAAAAAGACGAATACAGAGATTGAAAAGGCGATGGAAAAAATGAGCGCAACATTAATGACAAAGCAGAGCGTCATCAATGAGTATATTGAAGATTGTGCTAAGCTGAAGCAAGACTTGGAACTTGAGAAGATTGAGAGTGAAAGGATTAAACGATTACTTTTGAGTTATACTACATGTGATTATTTGATTGATCGTGTTTATCCTACTATTGCAGGTCTTGAAGATTTCAAGAAGAAAGAAAAAGAAGAAGATACTGGTAAGACACAAAGTGTCAAGTATAACAGATGTCCGCCCCTGATACATGAAACTTATTCTCCAAGGAATCCTAACGAAGAGCGTCTAAAAAAGGCAGTCAACATCAAGTTAAAGTCTGAATTTATTGATGAATTACCAGACAATATTGATGTTACATTCACAGCGTCTGACACTAATCATGAGTCTGAATTAATAAAGAAAGTTGTCGATTAGGTGTTGGATACGGATGAAGAGTCAAAGTTGGAGTCTAAATCTGAGAGTTCAAATTCTTCAGAAAAGAGTCCTAGTTCGTCTGAGAAGAGTCCGAGTTCGCCGGTCAAGAGGGTTTACAATAAGGAATTCTTGTTATCAAAATCTAATTTGAGTGATGGTTCAATCAAAGTAGCTTATACTTTGAATGATTCAGACAAATTATATTCTGATAATGAATTTCCAATAAGAAGTGTAAAAACTGAAATGATCCAACAGGTTTTCAAACTGACAGAAATTAATATTTCTGAAATAAAAGATTTAAATCTTGATGGAAAACCTAACAAGTACACTTCTTCAAGAATTCAACAGAGAGTTAACAAGAAAATGGGTTATAATTGTGGTTATGGTTTTCAAAAGAAATCAAACCATAATGGTAATCTCAAAAAGAAAGGTCTTGGTTTCAATTCTTCAGAAAATTATAAAAATCAGAAAACTTATAAACCAAAAACAAAATTTATTTCAGGAGGAAGTTCAGAGGATGAACAAAAGAAACCCTTCTGGAAGCAGTCGAATCAAGAGTTTCTTGCTGAAGTGAAGAAGAATGTGAGAAAGTTTGCTCAAAGAGTTGACAGAAGAACCTGTTTCAAATGCCAGGAAGTTGGACACATTGCTTGGAATTGCCCCAAGACCAACTACAAAAAACACGGAGTTTCTTCTAACTCTGTTTTGAGAAATACTTGTGTTGATAAGAAAGAACAACCTGTAAAAAATGTTAAAAAGTTTGAAAATTCTACTTCTGAGGAAGGAGAAAGTTCAAAACGGTTTTACAAAAGAAGAGGTGATTTGAGTAAACAAAAGTGGGTTGTTAAAACAGATAGTTGTTATGACAATGAATCTGATTCCATAAAATCAGAGGAGTCTGTGGTTGAGAAAAAGATTGTGAGTTCCGTTCCAGAGGTGAACGATGAGGATTTTCCTCGATTGTCAAAGGAAAATTTGATGAAGAAAGTGGGAAAGGTAGAGATCTAAAATCAATTCTTCGCTGATAAGGGAGAATTTGATGTTGAGAAGGCTTTCAATGGAAAAGTCAAGCATATTTTTGGTAAGATGGTTGATGGGAAGGTTAAAACTGCAAAAGATTTTTACAAATCAAAATATTGGTGGGACAGGTGTGTACCAGAATCTCCCAATGCTGGTCAGGCTTGGGGGAAAGTTTTTCCTAACTGAAAACCTGACTTGCCGGAGCTCCCATGTTGGTAAGAGTGGAGCAGGAATCAGCATCTTTCTTAGTAAATGATCCTACAAGTGGTACAGTTGGTAAAGTACAGGTGGTATATTTAAATTGTTATATTTTGATTTACAAGTGGTTATGGTTGGTGAAATGAACTTGTAAGTGGTTGAAAGAGGTTTTCATTGACAAATGGTTAATCAAGGTCATTAAGTTGAACTTGATTGGACCATACTTACAAGTGGTATTTTGGAGAACAAAATGATGAGTTTATCCCCTAACCTACAAATGGTTTATTAAAATCAACAAAACTTATTTTCCGGAAAAACCATTTGATTAAAACAAACTTAAGTGTTTTGAAATCACAATGGGAAAATAGTTTGTTGTGAGAGGGAGTTCTGATTGTTTATGCCAAGTGGATGACGAATTGAAGCGATTTGATATCGGTTGTCAATTTTTTTAGAAAAGAAACTATACAGGTAGAGTATCAAAATTTGTTTTCAAATTTCCTAAAATGTGTTTGCATTTTAAGGGAGTAAAAATTTCAGAAAATCCAAAATCATTTGAAAATTTGAAAAATACAAAAACATGATAAAATCAAAAATGAGTTTTGTCGTATAAAAGAGGAAATTATAGTACATCAGTGGACGATCACAGCATGCTAAAGAAATGGAAAGTTAAATAGTGATAAACGGTCCCACTGATGATATGCCAGTAGGTTTTTTCACATTTAGTAAATTGTGACGAGATATAAACCTAAAATTCAAACTTGCTTAATTTGTGGGTAACATCTCTCGGATATATGGGTAACCCCCGAAATCTTGTTTGAAGGACCCCTCTTTCTGAGATACTCGGTCTTTATGCTTAGTGATATCTGGGGTATTATCCCGGGATTTCTGATAATGCGGAAGCAATGGCCTAGTCCCTGGAGAATACTTTACGCTTGCTTGAAAAATAGCGTCGCCCTCAGCATAAATGATGAGACAATAAAATTGCTAATCAATGTTGTTGTAAAAAAGATCCTCTAAAGGGGACCCACCAAAAGTCGAGCCGTCATCTCTATGCTGAACAGAAGTTCTGACCTGAGCTCTCACGGTTTCGCAATTTAACCCCTTACATATATCATCTAGGTATACTCACTTGTAAGATTGAATATTGGGATCTGGATACGGGAGTATATTCTGAGGTGGGACACGTGAATAAGTTTAAGTGCTTAAGACATTAATCTCGTATCTCGAAACAGTTGAACTTTGTGTGAAAATTTAAGTGGATCAGCATACTGACAATATAAGTGAATCGTTTAGAACTTAAAATGTATAAAGCTTAACGGTGTTGGTGATTTGTCTCATAAACTGATATGATCTTCTTACACAAACTCACAAAAATATTGTTTGTATATATTTCTTTGCTATATTTCATTTCGGTTATATCAAAAATCCAAAAAGATTTTCAGTGTGTTTTAGCATAAATTTTTGAAAAATCCAAAAAGATTTTAGACGATTGATGTTGAAAAGCTGATTTTCAAAATTCCGAGTGCTAAACATGACGAACAGGTTTGGGAAAGTTTGTTTGAAGATGTGTGAAATGAAAATGATATATATTCAAGTGGTTCATCAGAAATTGACATGATAAATCATTTTGTTTGATAATTGTAAATGATGTATTCAGGGTTGTGTCTTCAACTGATTAGCAAAGTTTCTAAATTTGTTATATCTTATCTTTTATGAAACTTATGTTTTGGGTAGAGAATATGCAGGTGAGCCAGGTTGCGATACCTGAACCTGTGAAAGCTAGACTACGATCCCAGCACAAGTTGAGGGGGAGTCTGTTAGAAAGAGAGAGTCTGAATATACTAGAGCTAGGAAGTTGATTCTGAGGATGCCCGAAGACTGATAAAGACTGAAGATGATAAGACTCGACACTGAAGACTCGTCAACATCTGAGGGGGAGTCTGTTAGTGCATACATCTGTCGACTTCGTCTTGTATCGAGTCTAGTGCTAGAATTGTTAGATCAGGGCGCGTTGTACGAGAAATTAGGAGATTTTAGGGTTTATTTTATGTGTGTTCGCTTGAAGTGAGTGTGATCGCTTGAAATGTCATGTGACAGTTTCAAGCGAACCCAACTCTGGCCAGTTCACTTGAGATGTCATTATGACACTTTCAAGCGAAACCCAGTCCCTATATAAACCCTTCAAGCAGTTTCATTTGAATCAGTTCATTCTTCCTGTACCGAATTGCTGCCGAAGTGCTGTTTGATTGTAATTAGTGTGAAATCAATATACAAGGCAAATTTAAGTGAAACAAGCTATTTTTACATCCGTTTCTTAGTTCCCACTTTTGAAACGGACTAGAGCTCTTCCGAACGACTCATTTAGGTCGCGATTCGATCCTACAATTAGGCTTGCGATTGTTGATCAACTCGAAACATGTTTTGTTGTGCTTCTTCAAAGTAAGTACCCGGTTAAGTGTATAGCAAGCGGCTGATACAGCTTCTCCCCAAAAGTTGATTGGTAATTTTGAATCAGCTAGCATCGTTCGCGCCGTTTCGATCAGCGTTCTGTTCTTTCTTTCTGCAACTCCATTTTATTGTGGAGTGTATGGTGCGCTGAACTCTTGCAATATACCTCGTCGATCACAGAATTCCTCCATTCTGTTGTTTTTTGAATTCTATACCGTTGTCGCTTCGTAATCTGCGTATTCGGGTTCGGTACAGATTCTTTATCTTTCTAAAACGCTTCAGCAAACTTTCAAATGTCTCATCTTTCGACTTCAGGAACATCACCCACGAGAATCTCGATTAGTCATCAGTAACCACCAAATAATAAAGATCACCAGTAATGCTCTTGACATTCACAGGACCGAAGAGATCCATGTGAAGTCTTTCAAGTGGCTTCGAGACTGAGTTCATCTTTTTACAAGGATGTGATTTCTTTCGTTGTTTTCCCTTTGCGAAACTGATACACTCTCCCTCTAGATGAAAACTCTTCAAGTGAACCCCTTTTACAAGATCGTTATGCACCAGGTAGTTCATCTTGCGTAGGTGAATGTGACCCATCTTTCGATGCCATAACTCTGACTCCTTTTCAGTAGCTTTTGATACGAAGCACTGAGGTTGACCTGTGGTAGTCGTAGCAATGCTCATATCTAACACGTACAGATCATTAACCCTTGGTGCTCTCATGATAATCCACTCCTCGGGGATGACAAACCCCGGATTCAGGATCAGACATTCCTTGTCAGTGAAATGAGTTGAATACATTCTATCACAAATTTGAGAAATGTTGAGTAAATTATTCTCCAGCTCGGCTATGTAGTTGACTCTCTCAAATGTAATCACACCATTTGACAATGTTCCTTCTCCAACAATACGTCCTCCTTGATTTCCTGCGAAACCGACGTATCCACCGTTAGAACCTCTAACATCGTATAACAGGGTCTTTCTCCTTGTCATGTGTCAGGATGCTCCACTATCCATAATCCACTTCGAGATAGACCTCGGGAGCTCCTGCACATTTCACAAACATTTAGTTAGATTTTGAAGCAACCCAAGCCTCTTTTGACTCAGGTAGCTTGACATTAAGGTGAGATTTTGCAGTGTATAGAGGTGGAAAGTTGTTGTCATTGACTTTTAAGCTTTCCTCTGTTCCAACCTCTACTTTTGACACATTTGTTGGAGGAACATATATCTTTGGATCAAACTTCTCAGAAAGTGTGGACATTTGTTCCTTTTGACCATTCTTTTTCGGAACATACTTCATGATTAGTGTAGTCTTAGAAGTTTGTTTCTCTCCTTTTTTATTTAAACCTAAAGGTACATCCTTGTTAACCAATTTGGTTGAAGATGGTTGTTTTGACAGAACCTTTGGTTTTGAATTATCTGATGTCTTAGCTTGCGATTTTGACTTTGGCTTCCAAGTTTGTTGAGGAGAAGCAACCCGTTTGTAAAATTTGTCACTTTTCTTTATCGGTTGTGATGGGACTGATTGTTTAACAAGTTTAGCTTCAGTTTTAGCCTTTTCAGATTTCAAAATCTTCTTCTCAACATACATTGGTGCTTTCCCTTTGACTTCGTTTGCCTTTTTAGGGTTCTCAACAACCACAGACTTAGGTTTTGAGTTGGTGCACTTTCGTGCAATGTGTCCAACTTCGTTGCATTTGAAACAAGTACGGGTGTCAACAACCCGACTATTACCTTCAGTCTGGGGCTGTGAGGCCTTCTTTGCAAAGAATTCTTCATTCGTTTTCGAAAAAATTTCCGATTCTTTCTCGAAAATTGAGCTTGAACTTTTAACAAATACTTTCTTTTCAACGAACTTCTGTTTCTGAAAGTTCCTTCTATGAAAGTTTTTACAATCCTGATAACCACCCGTCCATCTGTTTTGATTGTTTCTGTTAAAACGTGGTGGTACAACATGTTTCTTATAGTAAGATTTATCTCGTTCAAAAACCTTTTGGAACTCTTCAACCCTTCAATTTTAGAAACGTCAATCTCCACAAGTTTGAAAACTTTCTTCAGCTTATCGACATTCACATTCTCAATTGGAAACTCAATATCCGAGTACAACTTATCAAAACCACACATCTTGTACATAACAAGAGTAGGTTCATCATTTGAGTTGTTCTGGGATTTTGGTTTTGGAATGTAGTTGTTCAGAAAACACTCCTCATCTTCAGTGGAATCACTATCTGATTTTAGTACATTTTCAACAACATTTCTTCAGATTGGACACTAACTTCATCAGATGATGAAGTGAATGTGACATCAATTGTTTCTGGAAGTTTTTCAGCATTAGTTTTCTCACTTGTTTCACAAATGTTATCCAATCCGGACTTTTTCTTTGAAAAATTGTTGAGCACAGGTGGTGGAACTTGATGATAACCCACCCCCGTTCCATCCGAGTAGACATCCTCACTAGCTTTGTCCTTCCCAATTGGTTTGGGAACAATATGTTGAAGAACAAAGCTAGCTGAGTTGTAGCTTGTCAACTTTAGATTGATTCTTTCATTTTCAATCTTAGCTTCTTGGAATTGAATCTTAAGACTTGCGATCTCATCCAATTGCTGGTTGATTTGTTTTTCTTTTGCCTGAAGAACTCCAGACAAATGAACATTTTCTTTGTAAGTTTTACCATTTCGTTCATCAGAATCTTTTACTGTTCTTTTCAATTTTTCAAAATTTTCTGAAATTGTTCTGTTTTCAGGAGTTAATTTTTCATTTTCTTTCGAAAAACGTTCACCATCAGTTTTATCTTTTTCAATCTTTTCGGTTAATTCTTTAATTCTTTCATTTGAAGCTCTAAGCAGTTTATCTCAATTTAAAACTGGTTTTTCAACCATATTGACTTCTTCAACCAGATCTTGGGTCTTTTTGAGTGAGAGATACGCATGTGTGCTGCAGACTTTGCATTCTTTCATGCAATTTCTGCAATCACTCTCTGTTTTAGCACAATCAGTCTTACCTGATTCATTGTTTGAACCACTACTACTGACCTTGCTTTTTGATTCAGAACTAGAAGTAGACTTGGAATCTACCTCGAGTGCTTTTGACATAAGAACTTTGTCGGCCATTAATGTGCGTAATGCGTGATATATTTTTAATTATATTTTAAGCCCTTTTTAACACTTTAGTCAAGTTTTAAATTTATAGAACACGATATTTTACTAACACTAAACACACATATGGGCAAGTGTACTCATCGTGAGCGTAGTATAGCGTTGGTAAGATATTGAGGTCGTCCAAGGACACAAGAGCTTTTAATACCGGTTTATCCTCAACGTCAAATCAAATTAAAATTTTAGAAAAAGTTTTAAACATGAAAATAAAAACTAAAAATGCTGAAAAATAAAATAAAATAAAAATAAAACAGATAGACAAGATGAATCACTTAGATCCGACTTGCCTTTAGTGTAACCTTTGATGATTTCCACACTTTTGCACTTTTTAAGAGATTATCTTAGTTATAGTAGTAGGCCCCTCTTTTGAAGGTGACGTAACCCTCAACCCAGTAGTTTGAGTCAGCAAGGATACAATCCTAAAGGGTCGGAATATTGAAAGATAATTAATTAATTAAGTTATTAACGCGTAATGTGGTAGGCCCCTCTTTTGAAGGTGATGTTACCCTCGGCTAAGTGGTTTTAGTCAGTAGGGATACAATCCCAAGTAGCCGGGTTAATATATTAATAGTAGTTTACATATGACGGGATCAAGCCATTCGCACCCCCGCCATCCAATACCAGTGGGTATTGAAGGAGGTCCTAGTAAGCTTGACCTAGGTCCTTGCAGGATCTATACACTGAACAAGGAAAAAACCTTACCAAACCATTCCCTTAACCCCCGACCAGGTAGCCAACATATCTCTATATAGACCGTAGAGATATGAATGGTGTAAATCTTTTATTTTATATAGACAGTAAAATAACGCCAAGACACCACAGACAAATGATAAGGAAGTTTCACCTTCAACATAAAAAACTAGTTATTAAAGTCATTAATACAAAACCAAATAAAAAGTGCAAAAAGATTAAAAATCAAAAGTATTACACTAAATGCTTGTCTTCACCAAGTGATGTAAGAGACTTAGGCAAACATGGTCTTTGATTGTCAAGAACTCTTACTATCAAGCTTGGATCCTGAGACTACTACACACAATCTAATATGGATGATGAATGATGGTGGATGTGGGTTGTAGTGGTGGTGGAGTGTGGGTGAAGTGGTAGAGAGGTGGTTTGCAAAGGGATGCCTTTGAAGTGAACCAAGCACCTTTATTTATAGCCTGCACAGAAGTCCGAACATGAACCCGTGTCCATTGGGCATGGCCCCGAGTCCATCCTCTTTCTCTTTCTTCTTTAATTGCAATTTGTCTGCATTAGCTCCACACGCCCCGTGTTCCCTGGGCACGGTCACGTGTGCAGAAGCGTATCTGTACTATCAAGATTTGCTTGGATTCAGCGAATCTTAGCATTGACCACGGCCCGTGTCGAGCTGGGCACGCCCCCGTGTCGGGAATAGAAGCTTCTATAGCTTTGTCCTTTCTGTAGACAACTGGCCAAGCCCCCATGTCCGCTGGGCACGGGGCCGTGGTCAGCCTTCTGTTTTCTTGTTTTTGCTTGGGAAGATGCTGTCGAGGGGTCAGGCATGCCACGTTTGTTCCTTTTCTTGTATTTATGTTAGATTTTGATGCATATTTGTTCCTTTTGTTTATTTACGCTCATTTAGTCCTGAAAATACAAAAGGAAGACAAAAGCACACTTTTTCCAACATTAGTACTAAAAAGGGTTAGTTTTATGCCTCAATTGATGTAATTTATATGTTGCATTTTACACACATCAGCCATTTTCATCAAGTTTTCTCCCGTCATTTCTTTAGTAGTGTCGATGATCCCATCGTCTACCTTCTTTGACTTTTGCCTTTCTTCTTCGGCTGTCTTTGCCTCATCGATCTCTCTCTGTCTTTCAGTTTCTGCTATTGATTTTATGAGAGTTTCGACTTCGACTGATGATGGTTCCACAATTATGTTGCCTTTTGGATCTAAGTAGTATTCACGAACCGGATCCCATCTATTTGCTCTTTTAGCTTCTTTCCAAGCTGCGTAGATTTTGTCTTTCATAGTTTGTGCCAACATCTTTCAACGGTTGTATGTTCTCTCTTCTTGTATTTGTTCAATTTTTGCCATAAATGCAAAACCAACTGCATCATCTTCCGGCAAGAACTCGCTCCAATCGAAACCTTCATCATCCTGAATCACAGCTAAAGCTCTCGACTTTTCTTTTGGAGTCTCCTCGATCTGTTTCATTCTGGGTGGCTCTTCGCGGTTTCGGTGATAAACACCTTTGTTGTAATAATCATCAGGAAAAGGGATAGCTATTTCATCTGCTGCTGAGTTTCTGCATTCACGCTTGAAGTGCCCCTTCTGCTTACATTTGAAGCATGTCACCTTGGATTTGTCGAAACCAAGTTTTGTCGAAGGACCTCCAATGGAATTTCTTCCCGTGATCTCCATGAATCGTTGTGCTCTGCGGATTACACTCGCTATGCACCAACGTATATCGATCAACTCCATTTCCTCAGGATCTATCTGGTCGTAGTCCTCTTTTGTAAGATTGGTGTTTCCGATCTTTCCGGCTACCAGACTTTCATGCAGCTAAATAAGTTAATCAGTTAAACAGCTAAATAAGTTAATCAGTTAAACAACTAAGTTTAAACAGCAAAACGATTAAATTAATAACATAACATCTAAATAGGTATTTATGAGGTAGGAAAAAACTGAGTAAGCTATATATGGGTAGATATCAACTGGGGAAGGTGTATATGGATAGCTAGTTTCTAGGGAAGGTGTTATCTAGGGAATATATATATATATATATATATATATATTCCTAGAAAAGAAAGACATATTCCTTACCTATAAATAGGAAGCTTAGGATTCATTCTTCCTTGGTCATTCCTTTTCTTCTTCTCTCTATACGTTGGTATTCTAACCAATAATAACCGATACGATATTCTATCTGATCGATCTGGGAACCAACTAACGAATGCCAAAGTGTTGTCTGAATAAGACTATACTTTGTTTACTTACGTTATGGTTCTGATCTCATGATCATCGTTAGGTTTGATTTGGTTTTACACTAATACGTATTCCACTATATTAAACTAAATGTTTAACTATCAGAAAACTCTTAACTATAAACTTACAATCAAAATAGATGCTTAATTACCAGAAGATTCCGAACTATAAAAGTGGACGCTTACCTATCAGAAGGCTTAGAATCATGAGACCTTTTTAAATCAAGAACTATAGACCGACAAGGTGAGTCATTCTATTTTATTAAATGCTTTCAAAACCATAAATGTTTTCTAGTTGTATTTACAGTGATTAAGTCTTTGTATTTTGATATTACAGCTGGTATGTGGGGTATTGTATACATTACTTGATAAGCTTTGCTATTGGAGAAAGGGTTAGCCAACAGTAATATGACCATAGTCACCGAAATGGGCAAGTGACAAGTACTGTGGGTAATTGAAAGATATAAACAAATGTGAAAACTTTTAATGTTGTAATTATAACAATGTGTTTTTGTACAACTAATGAACTCACCAGTATTTCCTGCTGACAAAATGTTTTTAATCATGTTTCAGGTGATTATAGTAGATCTGAATAAGAATTGTGATACGACACCAAGAAGGATTAAAGAAGTGGCTTATTTTATCAATTACATTAATTTAAATGAAGAAATGTTGTTTTATGTATTCGGGTTTATCCCTTATTAAACCTACATTTGTAAAACATGGGTTTATTCCCATTTGTTTAATAAATAAAATCCGGTGTTTCTAAACTCTTATATTTTTCCTAACTCACCGTCCTAATGAAAATTTCCGCTGCAATATTTTCGAAATAACCACCGGTACCACTTGATTGTTCATGACTGTCATCCAGGGTGTGTTCGGGGGTTGCGATAGGTTGCTTGAGTCCATACAAAGTTCTTTCAAGCTTGTAGACATAATTAGAATAATGAGCATCTTCAAAACCAGGGGGCTAACATAATAGACATCTTCATTGATGTTCCCATAGAGAAATGCACATTTGATGTCCATTTGATACACTTTCATCTTGTGAGTCACATCAAATGCAAGGAACAGCCTGATCTAATCTGGTTATAGGAGCAAAAGTCTCATCATAGTCATTCCCTTCTTCTTGTCTGAACCCCTGAACCAGTAGCCTTGCTTTTTTCTTTACCATAATACCTCTTTCATCGATTTTGATTTTGAAAACCCATTTGGTTCCAATGGGATATTTTCCTTCAGTCAATGGTACAAGTTGCAAAACTTCTTATCTTTTAAATTGGAGCAATTCTTGTTATATATCCTCAACCCAAATGTTATCTTTCGGATCATCTTGATATTTTAGAGGTTCATCCGTTGATAGAAAACCAACATATAAGATGATGTTTTCTCTTTAACTTCTTGTGAGAACTCCTTTACTCATGTCACCTATGATTTGCTCTGGCAAATGAAATTTCAAGAAAGGATGTCCTCCTACATATGGTATAATATTTGTAATGGTATTTGAAGAGCTAGGTTCAGATTGATTATTTAAACAGTCATTGGGAGGCTTAGAGAATTGTGGTGGTGGTGGCATTGGACCAAGAGGCTTAGTAAATAAGTTAACAGCTGTTTTTGAAACACCAGTAGTTTGCGTCTCAGAACACTTGGTAGGAGAGTACTCATATGAACCATCATCAAGTGTTGGAACCATTGTTTAAAGGCAAAGCTAACTTCTGTATTTTGGTCCTTCTTGTTTGTGGATGTCAAAGGTTGTATGAAGACATCTGTTCTATAATCTACTGGTGCATCACCATCAGTTTGATTGACACTAGAAAATACTGGATCATTTCTTGGTTCATATTTTAAGATTTCTAAATCACATATTTAAGTTGGATTTGGCAGGTAACTTGAGTTTGGACGTTTCATTGAACTTTACATTCAATGTCTCTTCTATCAATTTTGTTATGTAGTTTAACACTCTGTAGGCTTTTGAAATTGAAGAATATCCAATAAAATATCCACAATCTACCTTGGCTGCAAATTTTTAGATGGAGTCTTTTAAGTTTAGGATGAAGCAAGGACACCCAAATACTCTGAAGAAAGATATTAATGGTTTGATCTTGAAGAGTATTTCATAGTAGTGTTTTGATTTCTTTGATTAGTTAGAACTTTGTTATATACATATCCGACAGTATTTGCTTTTGGCAAAAAGGAAAGTGGTAGACAATCAACTAGCATGGATCTTGTAGTTTCAATTTGAGTTATGTTCTTCTTTTCTACCACACCATTTTGCTGAGGTGACCTAGGCACACTGTATTGTCTCATAATCCCTTTAGATTCACAATCTGTGTCAAATGTGTGGTTTCTAAATTTAGTTCCATTATTACTTCTGAGAATTTTCATAGGAAGTTCATATTGCTTTTCTGCCATCACGATGAAGTTCCTTTTGATCTCAGCAGTTTCATCTTTGGAGTGTAAGAAGTACGTCTAATTGAATCTTGAGTAGTCATCAATAATGACTAAACAATATCTTTTCTTGACCAGACTCATTATCTTAACAGACCCAAACAAATCAAGATGAAGCATATGAAGACATCAGTAGTTTTGGATTCTTCAATGGACTTGTAAGTGACTTTATCTTATTTTCCTTTCAAATAAGAGATGCAGTGTTGATCACACTTAAACTATTTCTTTGGAAGTTCTCTCACAAGACCTTGCTTGGATACATCATTGATTGTTTATAAGTTGATATGACCTAACCTCCTATGCTACAGTCCAGCTTCTTTTATAGATTCCTGAGAAAATAGACATACATTTTGTGGCATGAGGTTATTTTTTAGCATATCAACTACATACAAATTTTCACTCATGTTGGCCACAAGTTGAGCATCATTGACAATTGGACACTCAATCTTCTTTTAAAGTTATGGGCCAACAATTTTATAGGAATTTTTAGTTAAAAATGTGCCACACCCTTTATCACACATTTGTGACAAACTCAGAAGGCTAAAGTTCAAGTTTTCAACAAGATTGACATTCTCAAATTTGAGTTTTTCAGTGTGTACCTCACAAGACCCTACAATTTTTCCTTTAGAGTCAATTCCAAAAGATATATCTGATCCTCCATGTGCTCTAAAATGGGAAAGAAGATTCTTACAGCCAGTCATGTGTCTAGACCCTCCACAATCATCATGCCATAAGCTATCAAAATGAGAGAGTCCATTTCTAATAATCTCATTTATGGAGACAAGTGCCAGATTGGCATACATGATTTCTAGAGATTTACCAGGATTCTTCTTAGAACCTCATAAGTGAGTTTTTCTTTTAAAGAAAATTTCTCAGATGCAATTGGTTTATCTGCAGATACATGTTTCTTGATGTTTGCAGCAAACATGGCGAGGTTATTGTTTAGAACATCATCAGAAATACTACTCCAGTATACAAATTTCTAAGTTAAGAAAATTTGATGACTTGAGTCTGGTGCAAGACGTGCATGTGTCTATGATACAGCTTGCATAGATGTGGAAGGATGTGATGGAACATGTGACATTGTGGCTTGAAAATACTGATTTTGACCAGGTGAATAAGCATACTGAACAGATGTTGGAATGGGTGTGTGAGAAAAATGAGTTGTAGCCAGTGTGTTTGGATAAGGGGTATTTTGGGAAAACTTTTGATGTGAGTTTTGTGAATTGAATTGAATTGGTGAACTAGAATATATGAAAAAGGGAGAGGAGTTCTGAGTGAAATTTTCACATTCCCTGGCAAAATGTCCTAATCTATAACACTTGTAACACTCAACCCTAGATTTATCCTTCTTAAATTTACCCTTTCCATCTAAACCAAGAAACTTCCTACCAGTTTCGATATAGAATTAATTTGTTTTGAAACTCAGTATGTAAGATCCCTACCATTATATTTTATAATTCATAATAAAGTACGCATTTACATACAAACATGTCCTTTCACAAAACATCGGTGTAACGTTGTTCACATAATTTTTAAAACATACAAAATACGTTTATAAAAGTTTTACGCCAGTGTTTAGTAACAAAAGAAACTAATAAAATTCATTTGAATGTGTGTTCGGTTCTCGAGCAAGCTTGATCGTCATCCAAAATATTTTTGTAGTTACTTATAATCATAACGGTAATCAACGTCAAATATGAAAGTTTAAAATATATTTAAACAAGTCCGCAAAGCAAAATAAACATCAAAACAACTTTTGCCAGTTTTGAGACCCGTCGCGTGCCACGACGGGATTTGAATTACCCCTCGCATGACGCAAAGGCCGTGGCGGGCCATGACCATAAATGGTCTTCCCCGTCACGGGGCGCGACACCCTATATTTCCCAGAAAGTTTCGTAATGCAGCTGCATATTTTCAACAAATTCATTTTTTGCCTAAACGGACATAACTCTCTCAAATTTTATCCGATTTATATCCCATTTATTCCTACATGATCGTAATTCACTCCCCCATCATATGGAGTTAAAATCCTACATCCGAAATAACAAAATTCTTGATTTTTAGCTTTTGGCTTTATACTAACTTGTTTGACCCGTTCATGTTTTTAAACAACAACTTGTCTAATTACTTACAATTTCATACTAACATCCTAACCATGAATGTTTAGTAGTGCTTGGGGCTTAAATCATGAGATTTATGCGCCAATTATTAATCATGTGTTATGTTTATTTGACCAATTCAACTACAACTAGTTGAACCTACTTAACACAATTCCCATATACGAAATTGTGCATATTTAGTCATACTCAACACCTGAGTTTTGACGTTTAATCCGCATTCCCGATTCTCGGATAACGCGCATAATAACTTTCTACCCATAACCAGGAATTATATCAGAGTCATTAACTATGAAACCTTCCAGGTTTGCATCATGACTCACATTTGACCCATTCGATCGTCTTAGCGACATCCATCGCTTTTAAATAACCAAAGTATCATTACATCAGTATCTTTTAACCATGCTAAATAATCATTTTCATATTCATATGTCTAGTATGCATAAACGACACTTAAACTTGCATCATAACAATCAAGTAACACCAATTTATTATTATAATTCAAGTGTTCATCCTTTTATTCATAAAACCCATATAGCACATATATGATTAATCATTCAACCACTAGATTATGATACAAATCACTAAATTCTTATCTAGGGTTTGTTCCTAGACTTATAATCATCTCAATTTTGCCAGAACATCAAACATCCATTCAAGAATTTCATCTATGAGAGTTCATGAAAATTCATAACATCACCAAATATCAAAATTGGATATACCTTATGATCTCCTAACTAGAGTGATCACGAATTTAGCTTGGAATTGATTTCAAATCTGATTCTTTCTTTGATTTTGAGAGGTTTTGGTGAATTTAGGGTTTTAAGAGAAGAACTCTCTTGGCTCTGTGTTTTGGTCGAACAGAAGCACACGCACAAGTGTGTGTTTTTATGTTTAAATTTCTATTTATCAAATCTATTTCAAGTTTGCCCCTTTTTAGTCCCTCTACTTTTAAGATTTATAAAATGGGTTAGAATCCCTTGATTCTTTATCAATCTATAACATCTAATTAACTAGGTTAAATATTCCTAGTTTTATTTTTGCAAGGTTATTAGCAACTCTATTAATTATACATATATACAAATATATATAATTTAATATTTTTGGGGTGTTACAAGCCTACCCCTTTAAAGAGGATTTCGTCCTCGAAATCGTAATACATAACAAACAGAGAAAGGTATAAGCGTCTCATTTCTTCTTCGGACTCCCAAGTGGTGTCCGGCCTCTTCCGATGTTCCCATTTGACTTTCACTAGGTCAATTTCTTTATTTCTTAAGCCTTTGACTTTTCGATCAAGAATTGCAATAGGCTTTACGACATAGTTCATTTTATCATCTACTTCAATGTCGTTGTAGCTTATTTAAGCCGTTTCATCAGCTAGGCACTTCCAAAGATGCGAAACGTGAAAAGTGCTATGTATACCACTCAACTCCTCCGGTAGTTCGAGCCTGTAGGATACTTTACCCACACGTTCAATGATTTTAAATGGTCCAATAAACCTTGGGATCAACTTCCCTCTTTTTCTGAATCGAATGACCCCCATTCCACCGAGTTACTTTGAGCATGACCCTATCACCAACCGGAAACTCGATTGGTCTTTGTCTTTTACCAGCATAAGACTTTTGTCAGTCATGGGCAGCTTTTAAATGAGTCCGGACCACTTCAATTTTCTCATTAGTGGTCCTGACTATCTCTTTGTGGGCAAGTTCACTAGGACCCACTTCACCCCAACATACTAGAGTCCGACATTTCCTGCCATAAATCATTTCGTACGGAGCCATTCCAATGCTTGAATGGTAATTGTTGTTATATGAAAATTCAAGTAGTGGTAGATAGACATCCCAGCTACCACCAAAATCAATGATACATGCCCGTAGTATATCCTCTAGCGTTTGAATTGTTCTTTCGATTTGCCCGTCTATTTGAGGATGACATGCGGTACTAATAAACAACTTAGTACCCATTTGTTCTTGAAAATCACGCCAAAAGTTTCAACTAAACCGAGTATCTCTAACAGACACGATGGACATCGACACTCCATGGCGGGCTACTATTTCATTCGTATAAACTTCTGACATCTTCTCAGATGTGTATGTCTCACGAATCGGAACAAAGTGAGCACTCTTCGTCAGTCTATCTATGACTACCTAAATGGTGTCGAATTCATGAGTTGTTCTCGGTAGTTTGGTTAATATATCCATAGTGATGTGTTTCCATTTCCACACTGGAATGTCTAACGGTTGAAGTTTACCGTAAGGATTCTGGTGTTCCGCTTTTACTTGTAAACAAGTTAAGCATTTTTCGACATACTTAGTTTTGTCTCTTTTCATTCCGGGCCACCAATAGTTTTGTTTCAAATCTCGGTACATTTTGGTAGCTCCCGGGATGAATGGAATAACATGACTTGTGTGCTTCATCAAGAAGATGCTTTTTAACACCACATGTTTTTGGAACCCATGTTCTGCCAAAACAGGTTTTTAATCCATTATTACCATCTATCAAGTCCTTTAACTGGCCCACTATTCATTCCCTTTTCTAGTTCTCTTCTTTTACTGCTTCAATTTGTGCTTCTCGGATTCGTTCAAGTAAACCCCAGGTCACTATTAGTTGCATTGACCGCACCCGAATGGGTGAGAATTCTTCTTTTCGACTTAACGCGTCTGCCACTACGTTGGCTTTTCCCGGATTATAGTGAATTTAATAGTCGTGATCCTTCACCATCTCTAGCCAACGTCTTTGTCTCATATTCAACTCATTTTGATCAAAGAAGTATTTAAGGCTTTTGTGGTCGGTAAAAATAGTACATTTCACACCATACAGGTAATGCCTCCAAATTTTTAAGGCAAAAACCACCGCTGCCAACTCAAGGTCATGAGTTGGATACTTCTGTTCATGAACTTTCAATTGCCTGGAAGCATATGTAATCACCTTTCCCCTTTGCATGAGTACACACCCGAGACCAAGCTGGGATGCGTCAGAATATATGACCATGTCGTCAGTTCCATCAGGTAAAGTTAATACAGGTGCACTAGTTGACGTTTCTTTGAGTACTTGAAAGGCATCCTCTTGTGCGCTTTCCCATACGAATTTCTCATCTTTGCGGGTCAACTTAGTTAATGGCGTCACGATTTTGGAGAAATCTTGTATAAATCTCTGGTAGTAACCCGCAAGTCCTAGGAAACTCCTAATCTCTGATGGATTCTTTGGAGGCTTCCATTTTAACACTGATTCTATCTTGGACGGGTCCACCAACACCCCATCGACACTTATATCATACCCTAGAAACTGCACCTTGCGTAGACAAAAGGCACATTTTGAAAACTTCGCGTAAAGTCTTTCCCGCCTAAGCGTTTCTAGTACTTCATGCAAATGGCGCACGTGATCTGCTTTGCTCTTTGAATGCACTAGAATGTCGTCGATGAATACAATACCGACTTGTCTAGCATAGGTTTGTAAACACAGTTCATGAGGTCCATGAAAGTCGCGGGTGCGTTCGTCAATCCGAAAGACATTACTAAGAATTCGTAATATCAATAACGCGTTTGGAATGCCATTTTCGGTATGTCTTCTTCTTTCACCTTCAACTGGTGATAGCCTAACCTTAAGTCGATCTTTGAAAACCAACTTGCGCCTGGCAACTGATCGAACAAATCATCGATCCTCGGAAGCGGGTATCGATTCTTTACCGTGAGTTCATTTAACTCCAGGTAATCAATACATATCCACATGCTTCCGTCTTTCTTCTTTACGAATAATACCGGCGCTCCCCACGGAGAAACATTGGGCCGAATAAATCCTTTGTCGAGTAGATCTTGCAACCGCGACAATAATTCTTGTAGCTCCGATGACGCTAATCTATACGGTTCCTTAGCTACCGGTTTTGCGCCCAAAACTAACTCGATTCCAAACTCCATCTCACGCTCAAGTGGTATCCCCGGTAGATCTTCGGGAAAAACATATTCAAACTCCCGTACGACCGGTACGTCTTTAATCTCTGGTAACTCTTTAGTCGAATCATGTATGTAAGTCAAATACGCCTTACATCCATGTTGGACAAGCTTATGAGCTTCCATTAACGAGCATACTATGGGATTACAACTCTTCTCCCCATAGATAGTAACATGTTTCCCACTCGGAGATGTTAGTTGTATCTCCTTACGGTAGCATATTACTTTTGCGTGATGTCAAGATAACCAATCCATCTCGATTACCACTTGGAATTCTCCCATCGACATGGGAATCAAATCGACGAAGTATTCTTTATCGTCAATGCTCAATTTGCAATCCCGACACATATCACAAAAAAATAAAACTTTTATTATTACCTATTTCTACTTCTAGAGGCACACGTAATTTTGTTAACGTAAATGTAGGGTGTTAAATAAATCGATGTGAAACAAATGATCTATTCGCACCCGTATCAAATAAAATTCATGTTGGAATTGAATTTACAAGAAATGTACCTGAAACCACATCAGGTTCAACTTTGGCCTATGCGGCTGTTATGTGGAAAGACCTTGCCCTTGACTTTGGAGTTTCGGACTTCGTGTCGGTTGTTTCTTTGCTTCCTACCAATTCTGGGCACTCGGACTTCTTATGTCCCGGCTTGTAGCATTTATAGCACACCAACACTTTTCCTAGGCAATTTGAAACCACGTGTCCCACTTTCGCACAAGTAGGACATGGTTTATTCTTGAAATAGCATTCGCCCCGATGTGCTTTCCCACATATATTGCATTGAGGTGACCCCACTTTTGTGATTCCTTTCTTCATAATTTCGTTAGGCTTTTGCTTCTTCGTGGGGCTTAGATTCACATCCAACACCCTCCTTTCGCCTCTTTCAATTTGTTTCTTCAGTTCGATCTCTCTTTCCCGTGCGGCATTTACAATTTATGTAAGATGTCAGTATTTCAAGGGAGCCATAAACTCCTGATACTCCGCACTTAACATGTTGTAATAATAGTAGATCTTCTGTTCTTCTCTTTGAACTAGCTCTTCACAAAATCTGGGCTTGTCTAGGAACACTCTAGTAATCTTGTCTATCGACTCACCCCTCTGCCTTAATTGAATAAATTCTTCTTTGATCTTGTTGATCACGGATTTTGGGCTATGGTGTCTAAGGAACAGTGCTTTGAATTCCTCCCACGTCATAGTTCTCGTGGCATCAATTCCTTGTTCCTTTTTTAAGATTATCCCACCAATCTTTCGCTTGACTTCTTAATTGACTGGTCCCATACGCCACGAAGTCGGTCTCATCACAATGGGTTCTCTGGAAAACCCCTTCCATGTCGCTAATCCATCGTTGACAAACGATCGAATCAACTTCGCCATTATAGATTGGGGGTTTATGATGTTCGGTAAGTGTCGTATATATTAGGTGTATATTTTAAGCCCTTTTTAACACTTATTTTAGCCAAGTTTTAAATTTATAAAACACGATATTTCACTAACACTAAACACACATATGGGCAAATGCACCCATCGTTGAGTGTAGTATAGCGTTGGTAAGATACCGAGGTCGTCCAAGGACACAAGAGCTTTTAGTACCGGTTTATCCTCAACGTCTAACCAAAACAAAAGTTTAGAAAAAAATGTTTTAAACTAAGAAAAATAAAACTAACTAAAATGCTGAAAATAAAAATAAAAAATAAAAACAGATAGACAAGATGAATCACTTGGTTCCGACTCGTATCTAGTATAACCTTTGATTATTTCCGCACTTTTGCACATAATTAAGAGATTATCTTAGTTATTGTAGTAGGCCCCTCTTTTGAAGGTGACGTTACCCTCACCCCAGTAGTTTGAGTCAGCAGGGATACAATCCTAAAGGGGTGGATTATTGGAAGATAATGAATTAAGTTATTAATGCAGTATTGTGGTAGGCCCCGCTTTTGGCGGTGACGTTACCCTCGGCTAAGTAGTCTGAGTCAGCAGGGATACAGTCCTAAATAGCCGGGTTATAGTATTAATAGTAGTTAACTTATGAGGGGATCAAAGAGTTTGGACCCCCGCCATCCAATACCGTGAAGTATTGAAGGAGGTCCTACTAAATTTGACCCAGGTCCATTGCAGGACCTCTAAACGCTGAACAATGGCAAGACCTTTACCAAACCGTTCCCTTAACCCCCTACCAGGTAGCCAACATACCTCCATATAGACCGTGGAGATATGAATGGTGAAAATCCTTTATTTTATATAGACAGTAAAATAATGCCAAGACACCACGGACAAACGATAAGGAAAGATCACCTTCAACATAAGTAACTAGTTATTAAAGTCATTAATACAAAACCAAATAAAAAGTGCAAAAGATTAGAAATAAAAAGTATTATACTAGACACTTTGTCTTCACCAAGTGATGTAAGAGACTTAGGCAAACATGGCCTTGATTGTCAAGAACTCTTACGATCAATCTTGGATCCCGAGACGACTCACACACTCTATGATGGACAATGGATGATGGTGGTGGATGATGGTGTTGTGATGGTGGTGGGTGGTGGATGAAGTGTGAGAGAGGTGGTGTGCCAAGGGATGAGTTGCAATGAAACCAAGCACTCCTATTTATAGGCTGAACAGAAGCCTGGGCACGGCCCCGTGTTCGCTGGGCACGGCCCCGTGCCCGTCTGACACTCTCTCTCTTCATTAATTGTAATTCGCAATTACAATTAATGCGCCTGCAGTACTTTCGGCACGCCCCCGTGTCCGCTGAGCACGGCCCGTGGTGGGCAACAGAAGCTTCTATATATTTGTCTTTTCTGCTGCTTCTTGGGCACGGCCCCGTGCTCGCTGAGCACGGGGCGTGTTCAGCCTTCTGTTTTCTCTATTTTGCTTTGGAAGGTGCCGTTGAGGGTTCGGGCATTCCACTAATGTTCCTTTTCTTGTATTTATGTTGGATTTAGCTGTCTTTTTGCTTCTTTTGCGTTTTTGAGCTCATTTAATCCTGAAAATACAAAAGGAAGACAAAAACACTCTTTTTCCAATATTAGTACTAAAAAAGGGTTAGCTTTATGCCTCATTTGATGTAATTTATATGTTGCATTTTACACACATCAAATACCCCCACACTTGAACTTTTGCTTGTCCTCAAGCAAAACTCTTTAATATGTGGCTTACACTCCCAAATGGAATAGGTAGAAGAGAAGGTTTTGGGCTTGTCATAGAGTGTCGGGATTTCCAAGATCTTTTTGGGTTTTATTTTTATTTATTTACACTCCTATTCGTAATGATTTATTTAGAACTGTTCATAAAAGAAATTACTTATTTGGGCATAACATGCCTTTTTAAAATTCTATTTATATACAAGTTCACATACCTCGCGGGGAAATCACTCACACTCGGCCGAAAGTGTATTTTTAGTGAATCACTCGAGAGCGGCATGGAACTTATTCCTACCATAGGCTTGCCAAGAAATCAATCCTCCTCCTTTTTAACTTTTATACCTTTGTAGATATCAAGAGGACTTTGTGGGTTAAGGGTTGGCTAGGGTTAAAGGTAGGTGGTTGGGTTAGTGGTTAGTAGAAAAAGGGCTAAAAGCGTAACAAGTGTCGGTTTTCGTATTTTTGCAACTTTTTATTTTTAATGAAGCTTTTATTCAAACAAAGTTATTTTTGATTACTTTGTTTGTTTATTTTCTTTTTGCTTCATTATAAATATATATATATATTTTTTTTTCACGAAGAACCGAACTTGTTACTAAAATGAAGGGTAAAAAATGAAAAAGGTTTTGGTGGGTGAAAGGGTTTTTGTTTGGGTGATGAAACGAAAAAGGTTTAGGCTCAAAGGGGCTAACTAGGGGGATTTTTGGGTAGGTGGTAAAAGAAAAAGAAAAATAATGGTGTAGAAATGAAAAAGGGTTAGTCCTAATGCCTCCATCATTTACTTACTCGGGTTTAAGTTGATAAGGACCGGGAATGTATTGTCATGGCAAGTTCTAGAGTTGTAAGAACCAAGCGGCTATTCACACAAGAAACGAAAAATGAGCATTTAGTCAAATGATATGAAATTGTGTGCTCAATAAAGGCTCAAAACTCACTTTTGTGGGAATGGGTTTTTATGTGATCAAGTATATATAATCAAATTTTAAATAAGTTTGTCATGCCTTTTCATAATTTTCTTATGTTGGTTCTTTTTATCACTACGCTATCGGTTGTAAATTTGTAAAAATATAACCTTTTTGAGAACTTGAATTTCCCGAGTTAAACCTAGACAAGTAAAAAAAATGAAATTTTTGAAAAAAATTGGGGTGATTAGCGGTTCCAATAGAGTTTTGTGTAAGGCTTGTATTTAGGACTTGCAAAATTCAAGGTTTTAGCATCCCCCCACACTTAAATTACACATTGTCCTCAATGTGTCCCAAAAATAAATTTTTAGGTTGATTAGATGTTTAAAATAGTGTTTAAAAAGCAAAAATTTGTGTTACTGGGCACTGAACACGGCCCCGTGTTAAGTGGGCACGACCCCGTGTTCAGGTGCCAGTAACAAGAACTTACAGAAGGTGGACACGGCCCCGTGTCCACTGAACACGGCCACGTGTCTGACAAAATTCTGCCGAACAGAAGCCAAACAGCAGGTCAGGGAGGTGAGCACGGGGGCGTGTTGGCTGGACACGTCCCCGTGTGGACAGTCTGAAAGCCTGAAAAACAGGTTTCTTCCTCCGGTTTTTCCATTCTAGCCCTATAAGTGCTGAGGCTTAACACCCTAAGCCTTGGTTTGTACCTGTTTCATCACTTAACACCACACCAAGCAACACAAACATCCTACATTACCAAAGTCAATTGTTCCAAGCATAAAGTAAAAGAAAAATAAAATGCAGAAAATAGTTAGGAAAAGTAAATTGTCTAACACTTGGCACGCAGGCCATCAATTGTTCAAGATTGCAAAAGGTTAACCTGGGGATTCATCAATCAACCGCTTCCTCCTATGCTCCTCCCGCCTACTCCATGGCATCATCATCATCATCATCATCATCATCGTCGTCATCCCCTCCACGGCGTTCAATGTGGTCTCGTATGTATCCGACATCGTCTTGTATCTCGGATAGGTTTCTCTCGATAGCTCCGACCCGGTGGTAGGTGTTGCTCGCCATGTTATAGGTGTTCCGAGTACACATTAGGTTTTCCTGCAACAAATCATGCAAACTTTGAAAATTAGGAAAACTGCCTCCCGAGGAGGATGATTGGCCCGGATCACCGTGGGGTGGGTATTGGTACTGATGATGTTGCGGAGCTGGGAGGACAAGTGCTTCTTGCGGGTTCCATGCATGACCTTGCATCCTTTGAAAGGTTACCGTCCCGTCTTCTGCCTCATAAACCAGGTTCATTGAGCGGCATATGTGAATATCCACCGTACCCGACCATGGGCTCCTCTCGAATGACCACGGAATGTGGGTGAAGTGCTTGAAGAGACGGTACACCCACCCCCCGAAGAAAATAGGAGTTGGTGCACTAGCAAGGCGGTTGTGATGCATGTTTCGGAGCATGAGGAACGGAACATCGAGCGGCCTGCGGTTGTGAATGCAATGGAGGACAAGCAAATCTCTTAACCCAACGACGCCACCACTGTCATGCCTTTGGCTAAGAGAGTAGCCGAGGAGCCTATGAATGTATCTGTAAAGCGGATCCCTCAGCTTGGTACTCTTAGTGCTGCTCGGATTGTAGAACCCTTCCCCAATCTGAGCCCACATGGCTTGGCGCTCGTTGTCTTCGATCTCTCTCAACCCCCCTGTATTTTCTTCGTTTCCCGCATCCTCCTCCGCATACAACCCGATAATCGATCCGAATTGTGCCATGGAGATCGAATACCTCGTTCCGCCACACCTGAATGACACCCCGTCATCATCGAACGGGTCGCACCTTGAAGTGAATGCAAAGGTGCTGTAGAATTCCAAGGTGCATTCATGGACGGAACGGAGTCGGGTTGTTAGCGCGACTCTGAGTGGTCCCGTGACAATGTTGTTGAAACGGTCAATTTGATTCACCATGGTTAGTAGTTCTGTGCATGCCTGCCTCGGGTATTCCTCCGGCCTTGTTTGAAGAAGCTCGTATCGAGCTCTTGCATCTAGCTCATTGGTGTTGAATCTAGTAAACTTCCTGGCCATCTGCAAGAATACACCAAAAGTTAGCATGAAACAGAGATATTTTCGGACAAAACTGCAAACAGCGGGCTGGACACGACCCCGTGCCCAGTGGACACGGCCCCGTGTCCAGGGGTCTGTTACTCAAAAATCCCATTTTTCGACCCGGTTTCGAAAACTTGAAAATTTTTGAACCAATAGGTGCGGTTTCCCCCGAAAATGAAACCCTAAGTGCCGTTTTTCCCAAAATAAACCGTTTACCCTATCAATTTCATCTATTTCGGTTCAAGAACAAGGGTTTGGGGTTTTTGTAAGAAATCGGGTGAATCTATGAACAATACAAGTGTATTTACTTCCCTTAACACTAATCTAACTAAATGCAAACAGATTTAGGCAAAAATTTTAGGTTTGATCCGAATGTTCATCAAGAACCCTAGATTTTTCCCCAAATTTGAGGTGTATTAACTACATGCAAGTAACTAATCTAACTAATACGAGTGATAGAATCATACCTTGATGTTGTTAGATCGGTAAGAGACGTTGGAATTTCGCGAAAAATCGCCTGGAACCAGAGCTTTTGTGGGGAAACGGGGCGTGTGGAATGAAGAAACTGTTTTGAAAAAGGGGTTTAATCCCGTCTGCAGCGCGAACACGGCCCCGTGTCCAGCGGACACGGCCTCGTGCCGAGCTCTCTTTTTTTTTTTTTTCGTGCGCGTGTGAGTGCCCCATTTTCCATAAGCTATGGTTTAGAAAACTTACCGCTTTATTTTGCCGCCTCAATCGTTCGTAACTTACCAGGCATGATGTTTTTATTCTTTCACGGTTTGAAGCGAGATCTCTTCTTCCTCATCCTCAATAAATCCTTGATAGAGTTTCAGCCGTTGGCCATTGACTTTAAATGGTGGTCCACTTCGAGGTTTAATTTCTACTGCACCGTGTGGAAAAATATGGGTGACGGAAAAAGGTCCTGACCACCTAGACTTTAATTTACCAGGAAACAATCGAAGTCGTGAATTAAACAAAAGAACTAAATCTCCTACCCGAAATTCATTAGGTTTAATATGTTTGTCATGCCAATTTTTAATTCTTTCCTTATAAATCTCAGAGTTTGAGTATGCATAATTCCTAAGTTCGTCTAATTCATTTATTTGACAAAATCGATTTTTACCAGCAAATTCTAGATCTAAGTTTACATTTTTGATTGCCCAGTAGGCTTTGTGTGCAATTTCTACTGGCAAGTGGCAACTTTTTCCATAGACTAGCTTATATGGGGTTGTACCTATCGTTGTTTTATAAGCAGTTCGAAAAGCCCATAAAGCATCATCTAATTTATCAGCCCATTCCTTTCTATTTAACCCTACGGTTTTTCGAGTATTCGTTTTAACCCTCTATTGGTCACTTCGGCTTGTCCGTTTGTTTGAGGGTGATAAGCTGTCGAAACCCGGTGATAGACCCCATATCTCGTTAAAAAAATTTCAAGTTGATGATTACAAAAATGGGTACCTCTATCACTTATTAAAGCTTTAGGTGTGCCAAAACGAGAGAATAATTTTTTCAGAAATCTTACCACTACTCTTCCATCATTTGTTGGAAGTGCTTCGGCCTCGGCCCATTTAGACAGGTAATCTACTGCCACAAGTATGTATTTGTTTCCTTTCGATGGTGGGAAAGGTCCCATAAAGTCGAGTCCCCACACATCAAAAATTTCACAAACAAGAATGCCATTTTGTGGCATTTCGTTTTTGGAAGAAATATTACCTGTTCTTTGGCAAGCATCACATGTCTTTACAAGATTTTGGGCATCTTTGTAAATGGTTGGCCAATAAAATCTTGAATCAAATACCTTTCGTGCGGTACTGGCAGCACCATGATGTCCTCCGTATGGACCTTCGTGACAATGGCGGAGAATTCTTCGTGCTTCACTACCATGTACGCATCGTCTGACGAGTTGGTCGGCACACATTTTGAAAAGATATGGATCTTCCCAAAAATAGTGTTTCACATTGGCAAAGAATTTTTTTCTTTGATGATGTGGCCATCCTTTTGCGACTATTCCACTAGCTAAGTAGTTGGCAAATTCGGCGTACCATGGTTCTTCCTTAAATTCCACCATTTCCAGGGATTCAGTTGGAAATTTTTCGTTGATTTGCTCGTCCCTGGTTGCCTCCAAAGCTGGGTCTTCTAGGCGCGAAAGATGATCTGCTGCGGTATTTTCTGCTCCTCTTTTGTCTTTGATTTCAATGTCGAATTCTTGTAGGAGTAGAATCCACCTAATCAAACGTGGTTTTGCGTCTTGCTTCTTAAAGAGATATCGAATGGCTGCATGGTCTGTATAGACTATAGTTTTAGAAAGAACAAGATAAGAACGAAATTTATCAAAAGCAAATACCACAGCTAGTAATTCTTTTTCAGTTGTTGTGTAATTTTCTTGTGCATCGTTAAGTGTTTTACTAGCATAATATATTGGGTGGAAATGCTTTTCTTTTCTCTGTCCCAAGACAGCTCCAACTGCAAAGTCACTAGCATCGCACATGATTTCGAAAGGAAACTTCCAATCAGGTGCTATCATGATAGGTGCATTGACTAGCATTTCCTTTAGGGTTAGAAATGCTTGATTGCAATCCTTGTCAAAGATGAAAGGAGCATCTTTTTCAAGTAATTTTGTTAGAGGCCTTGAGATTTTTGAAAAGTCTTTGATAAACCGCCTATAGAATCCGGCATGCCCTAGGAAACTTCTAATAGCTCTTACGGAGGATGGAGGAGGTAATCTAGAAATGGTATCTATTTTGGCTCGATCCACCTCCATTCCTTCGCTTGAGATTTTGTGACCGAGTACTATTCCCTCCGTAACCATGAAATGGCATTTTTCCCAATTAAGGGCGAGGTTAGTTTCCTCACATCGGGATAGCATTCGTTCAAGGTTATCGAGGCATTGGTCGTATGAATCCCCAAAGATAGAAAAGTCGTCCATGAAGACTTCCATTGTCTTTTCTAACATGTCATGGAAAATGGCTACCATGCAACGTTGGAAAGTTGCGGGGGCATTACATAGACCGAACGGCATGCGTCGATAAGCAAAAGTTCCATAGGGACATGTGAAAGTTGTCTTTTCTTGGTCTTCGGGTGCTATCGGGATTTGAAAGTAACCTGAAAAACCATCCAAGAAACAGTAAAATTTATGACCGGATAATCTTTCCAACATTTGATCAATGAAGGGTAAAGGAAAATGATCCTTTCTTGTTGCTTCATTTAATCGTCTATAATCTATACATACTCTCCATCCTGTGACGGTTCTTGTTGGTATTAATTCATTCTTTTCGTTAGTAATTACCGTCATACCTCCTTTCTTTGGAACTACTTGGACGGGACTTACCCAAGGACTATCGGAAATAGGATAGATAAGTCCGGCGTCAAGTAATTTGATGACTTCGTTTTTAACCACCTCTTGAACATTTGGATTTACGCGACGTTGTGGTTGTATGACCGATTTGTAGTCGTCATTCATCAAAATCTTGTGTGTGCACATAGAAGGACTAATTCCTTTTATGTCAACAAGTTTCCAAGCTATTGCATTTTTGTGTTTTTTCAAAAGACTAATTAGTTTTTCTTTTTCTAGGTTATCTAATTTAGACGAAATAATTACAGGTAATTTACCATCTTTGTCTAGAAAAGCATATTCCAAACCTTTTGGAAGTTCTTTGAGCTCAAGTGGTGGGTCTTTAGGAGACTCCTTATTTGGTTGCTCGTTTCGATCAAGAACTTTAAAGGTTTGTTCTATGGCGACCTCTTCTTCAACAAAGTGGTCAATCTCTTCACTTGTATCGGGTGGTTCATCTTCATCTTCAATTAGGGGGTCATTATTGCCGAATGGATATTTCATTGATCGTTCGAGATCGACACTTCTTTTAAATGCCCCTAATTGAAGAGGTAAATTATTGAACTTCCGGTTTTTCAAAGCTTCGTAAGTTTTTACAAATGGTCGTCCCAGCACAAGAGGAGCGTCATCGAGGATGACAAAGTCGGTCGGGATTACCATTTGATTTGTTTGAACCAAGACATCTTCAACTATACCGATTGATTTTATTACTTTCCGATTGGATAGAAAAATGGGTATTTGAAGTGAAGAAAAATCACTAATACTTAATTTTTCGAAAATGTAGTTAGGCATTATGTTAACACAAAGATCTTTATCGATTGAGACATTACTAATAAACGAATTTTGAAAGAAACATGGAACCGGTGTGATGTTAATTTCAAACGGGTCTTCTTTTATTAGCGAAGTCTGATCACTAGTTAACTTAACGCTTACTGTTTCGTCAATTTTAGTGTTTGTGTTTAACTCTTTTAAAAACTTAGCATGAGTGGGTACTAAACAATGATTTTCGAAAGAAGGTGTTAAGAGGTTAATTTCTTCAAAATTAGACTCTTCTTGAATTTTAACGTTGTCGGACTCACCTACTTCGTTGTTTAACTCATGTGTCGGTTTTTCACTTATTTGTTCTTCCATTTTGACACTTTCAGTTATCTCTTCCTTTTTTAATTCTTCTCTTGCGCGAGACTCCTCTTCCCTTGCGCGAGCTTCTTTTATACACCGATCGATAACTCTAATGTGTTCTAATATCCTATCGGTCACTTCGGTTATAGAAAAAGAATCATTATTTTCTAAGCTTGAATCCGGTTGTTCGACCCTTTGTTCCTCATAATACCCATATGAAGTTGATGGTTCACACCATTGTCCCTCATTGTGAGCATATGATGGATAAGGTTCGTAATTTTGTTCTTCATAATACTCATATGAGGTGGGTTGTTCACGCCAAGGTTCCTCATAATAAGCATATGAAGGTGGTGGCTCATACCTCGGTTCCTCAAAGTATGAGTAAGAAGGCTCATACCTTGGTTCATCAAAATACGAGTATGAGGGAGGAGGTTCATACCTTTGGTCTTCATAGGATGCGTATGAAGTTGATGGTTCGTACCTGGGTTCCTCATAGTAAGTGTATGAATTGGATGGTTGATATGAGTGATTATTTTGAATCGAACGTGTATTACGACAATTAGTGCAATAATTACCCCTATAATCATCCTCATCATAGGTGTAGTTGTAACCTCCTGAGTATTGATCCATAAGAATCACTCAGCAGACCACAACTGAGTCTCGGGATCAGAAAACAAAAAATAAAAACGGAAACAGAGACTGGACACGGCCCCGTGTTGAGTGGACACGGCCCCGTGTTCAGAATCTGTATCTGGGCGTTTTAATTAAATTGACTGATCTAGTTGAGCACGGGGCGTGTTCAGTGAGCACGGCCCGTGTTCAAGCTACTGTTACTGGGCGTTTATGAAAAATCTGCAGCACGGCCCCGTGTTCAGTGAACACGGCCCCGTGTACAGGATACTGTAAATGCAAAACTAAACTAAAAGCAGAAAAATGTGCGCGCGTTTTAAAAAGGTTTTGAAAAACTGATTAGGCCGTCGATTTTAAGCTTTCTTAAAATCCTTGTGTCCCCGGCAACGGCGCCAAAAACTTGATGTGCGGTAAGTGTCGTATATATTAGGTGTATATTTTAAGCCCTTTTTAACACTTATTTTAGCCAAGTTTTAAATTTATAAAACACGATATTTCACTAACACTAAACACACATCTGGGCAAGTGCACCCATCGTTGAGTGTAGTATAGCGTTGGTAAGATACCGAGGTCGTCCAAGGACACAAGAGCTTTTAGTACCGGTTTATCCTCAACGTCTAACCAAAACAAAAGTTTAGAAAAAAATGTTTTAAACTAAGAAAAATAAAACTAACTAAAATGCTGAAAATAAAAATAAAAAATAAAAACAGATAGACAAGATGAATCACTTGGTTCCGACTCGTATCTAGTATAACCTTTGATTATTTCCGCACTTTTGCACATAATTAAGAGATTATCTTAGTTATTGTAGTAGGCCCCTCTTTTGAAGGTGACGTTACCCTCACCCCAGTAGTTTGAGTCAGCAGGGATACAATCCTAAAGGGGTGGATTATTGGAAGATAATGAATTAAGTTATTAATGCAGTATTGTGGTAGGCCCCGCTTTTGGCGGTGACGTTACCCTCGGCTAAGTAGTCTGAGTCAGCAGGGATACAGTCCTAAATAGCCGGGTTATAGTATTAATAGTAGTTAACTTATGAGGGGATCAAAGAGTTTGGACCCCCGCCATCCAATACCGTGAAGTATTGAAGGATGTCCTACTAAATTTGACCCAGGTCCATTGCAGGACCTCTAAACGCTGAACAATGGCAAGACCTTTACCAAACCGTTCCCTTAACCCCCTACCAGGTAGCCAACATACCTCCATATAGACCGTGGAGATATGAATGGTGAAAATCCTTTATTTTATATAGACAGTAAAATAATGCCAAGACACCACGGACAAACGATAAGGAAAGATCACCTTCAACATAAGTAACTAGTTATTAAAGTCATTAATACAAAACCAAATAAAAAGTGCAAAAGATTAGAAATAAAAAGTATTATACTAGACACTTTGTCTTCACCAAGTGATGTAAGAGACTTAGGCAAACATGGCCTTGATTGTCAAGAACTCTTACGATCAATCTTGGATCCCGAGACGACTCACACACTCTATGATGGACAATGGATGATGGTGGTGGATGATGGTGTTGTGATGGTGGTGGGTGGTGGATGAAGTGTGAGAGAGGTGGTGTGCCAAGGGATGAGTTGCAATGAAACCAAGCACTCCTATTTATAGGCTGAACAGAAGCCTGGGCACGGCCCCGTGCCCGTCTGACACTCTCTCTCTTCATTAATTGTAATTCGCAATTACAATTAATGCGCCTGCAGTACTTTCGGCACGCCCCCGTGTCCGCTGAGCACGGCCCGTGGTGGGCAATAGAAGCTTCTATAGATTTGTCTTTTCTGCTGCTTCTTGGGCACGGCCCCGTGCTGGCTGAGCACGGGGCGTGTTCAGCCTTCTGTTTTCTCTATTTTGCTTTGGAAGGTGCCGTTGAGGGTTCGGGCATTCCACTAATGTTCCTTTTCTTGTAT
>JARYGA010006534.1:0-69794 GCA_030545235.1 Helianthus tuberosus | reverse complement strand
TATTTTTCTAGTTTGAATGTAATTTTTATTTTTAATTTAATGAAATGTCTTTTATTAAATTTTATTTAATTTTTATTAATATTTGTTTAATTTATAAACGTGCATAATTACAACAAATAAAATAAAAAAAAAACAAGTCCCCCAAGAGAGGAGTGCCGCCATCAAATTGAGGGTGTGGGGGGAGTTAAGGGGGGAGTTGACGTGTCGCATGCTGATTGGGTGTGTGTAAGAGAGGTCACTCCCCTAAGACTAAAGGGTATGGGGAGCCTCATCCCCAAGGGGATGAGCCGCCACATCAGCGCCACGTAGGCTCGGCTTGAAGGGATGAACCTAGGGGGGTGGGGGATGAACCCCTTTATATATATATATATGTATGTATGTATAGATGTATGTGTGTTAGGAGAGAGGAGAGAGGCACGGCTACACCGGCTGTGGGGAGCCGAAGTTGCCGGGCCGGACATGAGGGGGGGTGGTGTGAGGGACCGGCGCCGGTCCTAGCCGGGCCTCAGCCGGCCCCCATACCCATTAGTCTAAGAGAGGAGTGCCCCTCTCACCCTTAGACCGTGGGGTATGGGGGGCTTGGGTTGGGGGCTTAGGTTGGGGCATTTGTTGACACTTGGAATGGGGGCCCCTCCACCATCAAAACCCACGCCCATGGGGTATGGTGGGGCTTGGGTTGGAGGCTTGGGTTGACACATAGCCATTAAGAGTCCGCCATGTCACCTTGCTAGGCGCCCCACGCCCAGCTTTAAACCCACGCCAAAGGGGGTCACGCCCAAACCCAAGCCCCCGGGGTTGTGACTTGGGCGTTTTTCCCCAACTCACACCCCAACCCACGCCCCCATACCCCTGGCCTTAGTGACAATCCGACTCTGAGTCTAGATCTACGTGATAAAAGAGTTTTGTTTTGACATCCGTGGATGTGACAATTCGATGTTGATAAGCCTACATTCATCTAAAAGGTGGTGTAACTTAAAAATACTTGGGTGTTCCCAAGGTTGGTAAAATTATTTTCAGAAATTTATATGTAAAACATAGAATAAAAAGACTTAATCAGTTGGTTTTGGACAAGAAAAAGATTGTTTTGATTTTGATTTGTATTTAGAAATGTGAATATGCTTGAAGCCATAATAGGGATTAGAGCATTCACATCCATTCCACTAAATTCTGTACGTGAAGTTTTTATAATATAAATAGTATAAAAAATGGTTGTGAGTGGAGGACGGAGAAAATGTTACTGTTCATCTGTATATTTTAGGGATATTAGAGCATTCACATTCTAACCATCAAATTATGTGAGGAGGGGTTTTTATATTATAAAGGGTATAAAAAGTGGTTGTGAGTAGAGGAGAGAGAAAATGTTACTGTTCATCTGTATATTTGGGGGGACACTGTTCACCCGTTATAATTTTTTAATATATTTTGAAAGTGGTTGTGAGTGGAAGTGAGAGAAAATTGTAATGATAATATTATTTAATTGAAAGGAGAGAGAAAAAGTATTTGTTTTTAGTGGAAATATATTTATATATGAGTTGTTTTTTAGTGGAATGTATGTATAATTTGATGGTTTGGATGTGAATGCTCTTATTCACCTCTATAATTTTTTTATATATTTTGAAAGTGGCTGTGAGTGGAGAAGAGAGAACAGGTAATGATAAAGATATAAAAAATATTATTTAATTGAATAGGAGTGAAAAAAATGTAGTGTTTTTTAGTGTAATTTAGAGTGAAAATATGGTGGAATGGATATGAATACTCTTAGACTTGAATACTAGAATTTAGATTTAACAAAACACGTTGGAAAGGTGTATTTTGGCCTTTGGGTTTGTCTATCTGATATACAAAATATGGCATCCCCTAAATCTTACATCAACTTCCCGATAACTTTAACATGTTAATAATTTATATAATTTAAAAGATAACTAAAATTGACTATACAAATACATTCATATTTTACTCAAGTCAATACCGTAACAAGATATGAACCAAGCTTCCGTTTTACATTGCTTAATTTGGTATGTCCCGTAAGCTTACGTTGCTTAATTTGGTTTGCCCCGCCGCAACGTGCGGGGTACTAAAGACTAGTTTATATAATAGTTGTATCCCAATAAATTATTTCACCTCTAAACCACACATTAGAGTTGGTTCCCAATATTTATATAATGTTGTATCCCAATAAATTATTTCACCTCTAAACCACACAAACCTTGCTTCTTTATACAACTAAAATTGCTTCTTTATACAGCTAAAATAGTGTCTTTACCTTTATTAAAAGTAGAAGTAGGGCTGGCAAATCGTGTCTTAACAGGTTTAACAGGTTTCTGACGGCGCGCACAACATAAGTTTCAAACATGATTACGACTCGTTTAACTACTTTCTACCTCATGTTTATAAAACAGTTTTATGTTTTATGTACAAAGATGAATAAATGATAGATCCTAACATTGTAATTTTAATTATTTTAAAAATTAGAAAAGTCAAAGGGTGTATTTTTCAGTCAAACAGGTCTAATCGTGTCTTAACAGGTACCCAATTGCCAGCCCTAAGTAGAAGACACTTGGACGAAAAATGAGTATATATTAACCTCCATCCGAATTAACTCTTTTTTTGAACGGCACCTTATTCACATCATGTATGAATTTGAATCAAAAACCTCTAATTTATTAGGCAATGGTCTCTACCACGCAAATCAATATGACATTTCTGTTTTTTCTTTTGTAAATTGTTACCTAGTCGGGTGGGAGAACTTTTAAAAAATGAGAGACAAAATTAATGATTTGATGGTTTTTTTTATTAAATTAGATGCGTAAAGCTAAAGAATATGATATGAACGCTCTTGGTGCTTACAAAATACCACACAAAATTTTTTTCTTTTTATGTGTTTTTACTTTTCTTAAGTATAAGTAATAATAAAAATTGTAAAAATAAAAAAAACATTCATTAAAAACTAAAAAAACATTATATTGAATATATATATATATATAACTAAAAACTACTCGTTGTTGTTATCATCGTCCTGCTCTTCCTATTCATTGGTCTCCTCGTTGTCTTCGTCTTCAATGGGTCTTCGGGTTGCAAAGACGTTTTCAGGCAAATCATTCTAAAGCTTGTTGTGTGCATGTGGTTATGTAAATCAGAATTATTTGCTTGCACTTGTTGCGTGTTGATTTCAATAGTTGGGGATTCAAAATTGTTTTCTTTACATTTTCGTCTTCAATGGGTCTTCGGGTTGCAAAGACGTTTTCGGGCAAATCATTCTAAAGCTTGTTGTGTGCTTGTTGTGTGCATGTGGTTATGTAAATCAGAATTATTTCGGGCAAAGATCTTCATAATGTTTTTGAATTCACTCGATTTAGGTTTACGTATGTACTTTTTCATGTGCACATGATAGATTCATTTACAAATCTTGTAAATGCATATTCGTGAAGTTGCCTCCGGCATCTTCAAATACCCACGACAAATTCATTTATAAGGCTTGTAAACTTATAAAGGTTGTATGACGAAAATAAAAGTTATAAAGCCACAAGACGAAAACAATAAAAGTTTTAAAGGCCACAAGACGAAAAAAAAATGTAAAAAATGAAACCAGGAACCTTGTCGTTAAAAAAAAAATGCTTTAATGACTTAGGGGCTGTTTGGTAGCCTCTTAATGATCATTCAGATGCTACCTCTTAGGTGCTGTTTGTTTTTTCAGATGTAAAATGTCTGTAGTCTGCGAACCACATCTGCAGGCATCTGCAAGAGAAGATGTGACCCAAATGTCTGCAGTCTGCAAGGAGAAGAGGGTTTGTTTTTTTTCTTCAAAAACAACTTCACCCACAAAACACACTCTCTGCTCTCTCTCTCTAGAAACTGCTCTCTCTCTCTAGAAACTCCCTCTCTCTCTACAACCACCACCACCACCGCACCACCTCCGCCACCACCACCGCAGGTCTCTCTCTCTCTCACAGGTCTCTCTCTCTTTCTCACAGGTCTCTCTCTCTCTCTCACAGAAACTGCTCTCTCTCTCTAGAAACTGCTCTCTCTCTCTCTCTAGAAACTGCTCTCTCTCTCTCACAGCTCTCTCTCACAGATCTCTCTCTCTCTCTACGGTGGTGCGGAGGTGGCGGAGGTGGTGCGGTGGTGGCGGATGTGGTGGCGGTGGCAGGTGAGAAGGGAAGAAGAAGACATGTGCAGATGTTTGAAGCTTTGTTTCAAAGCTTCTTTTTTAAGATGTTTGAAGCTAATTTAAGATCTGTTTGAAAAAAAAAACAAACGGTCTTTAAGGCCTTATGTCTGCAGGCGGGCAGACATAAGCTTTTTGCAGATGTAATAAGCAAAAACAAACACCCCCTTAATAGTTTAAAACCTCTGAATGGTTAAGAGGTAACCTCTGAATGGTAAATCATCACATGTCACATTCTTCTACCTTCTCATTGGTAAATTTCTTAATGGTTCCATTAAGAGGTAGCCTCTTAATGACCATTTAAAGGCTACCAAACAGCCCCTTATACCTCTCGAATGATATAGTTCATTTATAAAAATGGTATTATTAATATTTCTGCTTTTAAAGACTTATACCTCTCGAATGATAAGTTCATTTATAAAAATGGTATTATTAAAAGTTAATGGTAACCAAAAAGTGTATTATTAAAAAGTATATGAAAATCGTTTATTTATAATAAATTCATAGACAATTTGTTGATAAATTTTGATAACCAAAAATAGATCATTGTTTTATAATATGAATGAGTGATATATTTTACATTTGATTACACCACATCGGTTATTGGCGAACACACTCAACTTCAAGGTTTTTGGTTCCAATGTATCGAATCTAAACTATTAACTTATTACATTTTTAAACATCAAAGGTTGAATATAATTTTCAACCTTCAATCATTTTCTAAAATCTTTATAATTGCGACAAACAAAGTTCTTTAATACTTGACATTATCACATTATTACTTTTACACGACAACTTAAATGGATTCAACAAAAATAATGATCAATGAATTTAATGTTTTAATGCTTTTAAAGCTGATTCAACCAGTTCGAATTATTAGACTATGGTGGCAACTTGCCAATGATAATCCGACGAAAATTTACACAACTGGGTTAGTAAATTATGGGTTGGTCTATGTAATGTTTGTGTAGAACAAAGTTTGTGTCCGTGGAATGGTTGAACTAGTGTGCTTTTTATTTCATATAGTTTTGTATGTAAGTTTGTATAGCCTTCTGTTTCTTTCAATAAAATTTGTTGGCTGTTAAATAAAATTGTAATGTTTGTGACCAAAAATATCAGTTCTTTTCAAAATTTAATATATTTCTTTATGTGTCCTTAACATTTCGATTGTGCAAACACATAAAAACATGTACTACACGACACGGTAACCTAATTATATTTATAATAATAATAATAATATGTTAATAAGATGGGTGATGGTTATATTATAGGTGTTGGAACCCTACTTGGTACGGAACCTTGTCAATTTTCATTATATTTGATATTTTAATATTACTGATACTTTAAACGGTAAGTGTTTTTTTATAACGGATAAAGATTTATCCATACCTTTTTATATAATTTTGTATTTAGCCTATCGCATCTTGGTTCTCTAGGCTTTGGTACGACTTCTTTTTGGTAGTTTTATATAATTTTGTATTTAGCCTTGCTTCTTTATACTGCTAAAATATTTGTCTTTACCTTTATCTCTTTTTTTTTTTTTTGAAATGTGAATTTCATTAAAAAAAGAACCAACCCGAAAACCGGGCGGCCAAACACAAACAGACAGGTTAAGTTCTTGAACTTAGATCTATTTCTAGCTCAAAGAAACCCAACCGACTTCACCTTGCTAATGACTTTTTCAATTCTGACATCTTTGTTTGAAAAGTTGGCTTCGTTTCGCGCCCTCCAGAGACTAGGGCTGAGCAATTTACGGTTCTGAACCACCAGAACCGAACCGGAACCGTCAAATCCGAACCATATTGTTGGATTACGGGTCCGGTTCCGGTTCTTAACTTTGGGAGAAAACGGTTCCCGGTTCGGTTCTGGTTATAACCGGCGGTTCCGTTTAAAGAACCGCTAGAACCAGTTTGGTTTTAAACTTTAAATAATATATTTAAAAACCCTATTAATTCATTTAAACTTTAAATATTATATTTAAAATAATGTATCTAGTATTAAAGAATATAAAATAGTTTTGATACAATGTTTGAATGAAATTTTTGTGATGGTTAACTAAAAGTTTTTTAGTTAACTTTTGTTTTTTTACATTGTATACTTTTCGGATTAAAACATTTTATTGTTGCTACTTTTACTTTGATCCGTTTGACTTTTGGATGTTGCAATTCTTAGTTGTTTGACTTTTGTTTTCTTACATTGTATACCTTTGTGTTTATTATAAACGGTTTATTGTTTTAATTTTTTTATTTTGTTGTTTAGGATTTAATAGACAACCGGTTCTGGCAAGAACCGTTTTACCCGGTTCCGAACCGAACTGGAACCGCTAGAATACGGTTTGGTTCCGGTTCTTATATTTAGAATTAAACGGTTCCAGCTCGGTCCCGGTTCGGTTCGGTTCGTCAGGTTCTGAACCGTTGCACAGCGCTACCAGAGACTCCAGCAACTTATGATAACTATACCTTGCAAAAAAGATTTTTCCGGCTCCTTCAAACCTGAATGATGCACCTTCAGCAAGTCTTGGAAAGAAAACGCAAAAATTTGTGGAACTCGGCACCACCTGCTGATGTTTTGCCACAAAACATTTGCGGTATAGCACCCCGTAAGCAAGTGATTAACCGATTCTTCACCATCATTGCAAACCCTATAACTTGTGTCTTGAATGTTGATATTCCGTCTTATAAAAGCGTCTACCGTCGGAATCCATCCCAGCCCCGTCCGCCAAGCAAAAATCTTACACTTGACTGGGAGCCACTTACACCATTTGTAGGGATGGCAAAAAAGCCCAAGCCCGAAGGGTATACCCGAAACCGGAAACATACGGGCCGAGTATACCCGAAGCCCAATGGGTATGGACCGGGTACGGGCTTAAAAAAAAGAAAAAATCGGGTACGGGTATAGGATTTAGTGATACCCGCCCGATACCCGGCCCATTTACCCGAATAATACCCGAAAGCATCATAGTGTAGATTTCTGAAGAAGCAGGAACCCGAACGGGTCGAAACTTCTACGGTGATGAATACGAATATGACCACACCTCGTCTTCTTCGCCCGATTCCTAGACCTGCAAATAAGAAGAGAGAAACGTGGGCAATGTAGAGACGGCCGGTAGAGGAAGAATCCCCTATTTCCAGCTACAAAAGTGTGTTGCCCTATATCTCATGCCCTAATAAGGAGGTGGAGACCTCCTCATATAGGAGATATGGGAAAACCCTAACCTCAATGGGCCAGGGCCAGTTAGGGGTTGTCTCTACGAGCCCACAGCCTAGTGTAGTATAAACTACAACGCGCTGGGCTTCGCGGGTTAGTACGCAATAATAATAATATATAATTAATATAAAAGTGATAAATAGCAGGAAAGTCCGACCGCTCGGGTCGGGTCCAGTACCATACCTCGTCATGTCCGCCAGTCTAGTGGTGCTCCCGTGTGCAAGCGTGGGAGGAGCACTTAGACTTATTAGGAGCTCGGGAGTGAAGATCACTAATTTTAGGCTTACATGTCGTCTGGGTGCAAGAAAGTTGCTGACCACGTTTGTTGTGGTTATCGTTGGCTGTGAGTAGAGATAATGGAGCAATGAATAGTATACGATTGCTCATCGTGGAAATTGGTTGGGTGAACCTGTCGCACGCTGATTGGTTATAGACAATTGTCGTTGAATTACCACGAGCTTGTTAAGGTTGCGCATATGCGGTTAGGTCCCGCGTATGAGCCTTGGAACAGGCTGAGTTCTGGTAGTTCAGTGTCTCGCCCTTGGACGACTTTTTCAGGTGGGGCCCTGCTTTAGCGGTGCGCATACGGTCGTGTGGGCTATTGTAAAATATTCACCCTTTGGTGTGACTTTCGTTGGTTAGTATATGATGCGCTAACGGCGTTCAACTCATTGAAAGAGCTGATGTTGATGTGACGACGCTCCCTACCACGCGTCCGTGTCATCGGGATCTCCGTTGTCGTAATGTGCAGCCATTGGTGGTCATAGATGCACATGCGGATGTTACGCCACCTTAGGCTGTAACGCCCCGCGTTTTCATACTTTCTATATTTAGAAACCAAAGTTTGTAAAACTATTTTTGGAAACTTCGTAGCCTTGTAATCGTTCTTTCATTAAAAGCGATGTAAAATCCGAGACTTGGATTATGAATAAAACTCGTATTTTGTTAATTACATGATACACATACTTTATATAGTCGCATACATTCAATTTCGTGGAACAATTGATACTTATTCGTAATTTTTGGAAACAATGTGCTAAACTTGTAAATACATGAAACTTACGCATAAAACGTGTTTTGAACGAGAACGACACTTGATTTTGATACTCATACGCTTAATTATGCTTGGTTATACTTCTCCTACTTGAATTTATCTTAAAATATGCTTTCGTGGCAAGATTAGTCCTTAAAAGTCCTAAAAACATCAAAATAAACAAGTCTGGGGGCTAAAGTGTAATTTTTGAAACTTATGTCAAATAAGCAACCCCCGGGCGGCCCGCTTCAGCTTACTTGATATCTAATGCGGGCCGCATGGCCTTCATGTTCGCGAAAAAACACAGCAGCTTCAATCAGACGCGAATTAGCACGAATCCCACCATTCTAACACTCCCCAATCACCATTTAGCCACCTCTAAACACCTCCAATCACACTCAAACTCTTCCACTATAAATATACACCTTCTCCTCACCATTTTACACTTTCACAACTCCAATCATCTCACAATTTCACTCTCTAAATCTCTTGCAAACTCAGAATTCGGGCAGATTCATACACTTGCACTAAAGTGAGTATAACTTGCTCATTTCTTAACGAAATCACCCGATTCTTCTTCCTACTTGCTTGGATAATCATAGGGTATGATTCCTTGACTTATCCTTGGAGAAATCAGACCTGGAAATCCCCTGAAATGATCCAAAAACTTTCTGTTTTGATTTATGTTCTTACAAACTTGTTTAAACTTCATCAAACTTGTGTCTAACACATCTCATACCTATGTCCCAATGCTTACAACCTCTTCTATGGTTGGTTAGGCTTAAAAACAAGGTTGAGACACTATAAATCAGAGGATAAAACCTCAAATACGTTTTGTTTTGTTAGGGTATTTAACCCACAAATCATGTCAAGCTTAGATCTTGATGAATGAGTGATTATGGAACAACTTGGGTTCTTCCAACATAAAATCCTCACATGATTTGATGATTTCTCTTAGATTATATTGTTTACATACTTGTACACATCATTGTTCTTGACCCTCCTTGGTTGTTTTTACATCAAGTGAAGTGGTGAACATTCAAGGGGTACCTAAATGGAAGCTTATCCTTCCTACCCCATACATGACTTCCATGATACTAGAGGTGCCTAAATGAAGATTTAATCTTCTACCTCCTACTTGAATTATTGGACTAAATAATATGTAATACTTAACCTAAATATATATATACACTCATTCGAACCTTTAACGTTGAACTTATGGTTATATGTTAAAGTAGTAGAACATCATCTAAGACCTAAACCTTGTTGTGATTCTTATGGGTGTTCAACTCATGAAAACATTATCATAACCCTTGCGGTTACCAAGTGTCATACACGTGTTATGTGTTGAAGACGACTATTTTCACATGTTATTCTCATAAGTTATTTGCATGTTATTTTATTCCGTATCTCGACTCTAAACATACTTGAACCTTAACCCTTACACATTCAATCTTTTAACCTCATCAACTCGTCAATAATTGGATAATTGGAAAGCATATGCAAACTTTGTGAGTATACTCGTATTTTCCCCTTTTTACTTTTACCACTTTTGGGGTGTAACATGTTTGCTCATCAAAAACTTACACGTGAACATTTTGCTTAAACACATGAACATTCCTATAACATGCTTGTATACGTGATGGCTTGATACTTTAAACTTGGGTGAAACTTTATGTGTTGAACTTATCATTAACTTCGTACGAGCCTAACCGTGACATATGTAGCGCTATAGGATTGACGACCCGCCGCCCGTAACTTGTGGTTATGTCATGAGCATCTTGCGTCTCTTTTGGTTTGATATGTTAGACACATGCCATGTTTTTATGTTTATCTTGAATCACATGCTTGCTATGAGGAATTGTTCAAAACTTATCATTTGTTATGTACGTACCAAACTTGTATACTCGCCTTTGCTTTTGCATTGAACTTTATTTTAAACATGTTACAGGTTGAGGATGATGATGCCATGAAATGAAGTAGCGTTGATGCCTAGATACACATATAGACGTTTAGGTCAAATACATTGTATAAATGTCATATTTGTTGTCGTATTGTCTTTCCTGTATTTAACATGTTGTATTTCAAATTTTATGTATTGTAACATTTATTTATGAAAGAAATCAATTCATCTTTAATTCTATTGTCACAATTAGCGTTATGAGTGATGAGCAATCTTTCTTCGTCTCACTCCGATGTTTCCGCCATCGGTTGGGGTGTGACAGATTGGTATCAGAGCCATAACTATAGGGAATTAGGAAAAGTAGGAATGCTCTTACCTAGTCTATAGTTTTAGAGTCTTATTCGTATATTTTGCTCGAACTACTACATGATACTTTATTTGTTTCTTAGTTATGCTATTTTAAACATGTACGTCACTCGTGAGTAATATTCGACATGATATTCTTATGTAAAAATGCTTGTCTTATTATGTGTTAATACTTGTTCATTGTTCGATTCCTTATGTGTTACTCTAAACATATTTCTCCATGTGTTAATACATGTTTTATCATTTCGTTATCCAAGCACCATTCTTGATATGCTTCCTTATGTGTTTATACTTGTTTATGTATTTCCGTGACATACACTTCCCTCATACATTCTTCTCGGTATTTTTTAAATCCGAAAACGCTCATAATACACAAACGAGACGACTTCACCAAAATAGGCGTGAAACCCACAATTTGGTGAACGACTCTCAATCCTTCTACTTTTCTTTTTACACGAAATTCACCACCAAGTTAGGAGTGAAATCCTCACCTTGATGGAGAAATTCGAATTTCAAATTCTAGTGGACCCTCGTCAAAGTGTCAAAAGTAACTTTTGCCCGACGAGTACCAACCACACTTAGGATACTAAATCGCCAAGTTAGGGGTGAAACCCGCACCTTGTCGACTAGTTCCACTCCTTGATTTTTCACAAATCCCGCCAAGTCTCGAAATTTCAATTGATTTGGGACATGTAGTAACCGGAAGGGTAAATACCGTTAACCGACTTGTCGGCAAGAGTATTTCACCTATTAGGCCAAAGCATGCTCCTCAAATTCGAAAGACTTTTCGACCACTTTGGTTAGTCAACGTTCCGTTTTGGAACCATCCCAAATTTAATCAAACATATGTTATATTATTTACCTTATTAGATGCAATCTTTCAAATTCGAATTTACTTTCGATATTTTCTTCCCACACGCACTTCATACTAAACTTTCTTTTCATACACTTATGCACATGTATGATTTCATATAATATAAATTCGTATTTCTTGTAATGAAAGGTGGAGACATATCATCGAGATAGGAGTGATTTCCTTACCTTGACGATAAACTCCACTCCCCTTTTCCTAAAATGACCTCACCAACGAGTTAGGGGTGATTCCCTTGCCTAGGTGATCGTTACCAAAACGTCTCTTCAAAATATCTTATTATGCAAACTCGATCATGTTTTATACCTAAATTATTTATCATCATTCAAAATACATACGTATACGATTTCGAAATACATTGTTTTATCAAGCATACTTTCTATCCTACAACCTATTTTTACCTAACTCACATACACGGATTCTTAACTTATCTTAAACGTTTTACTACACAAATTTCCAAACCTTACGAAATGCTACCTATCACTTTAATCGGTCAAACAAATCTCTTGCACATGAACTTCATATTCGACTTAATCACTAAAACGCACTCATGATATATATCACCAAACTAAAGACCTTCATTCTCAATCAGTGGATCAAACCAACCTTTCTTTTACACCTATAAGATCTTAAGGATGTTATATGATTGTTGTACCAAAGATCCTTTTCACATCAACAAATCATTTGTTAGAACTTTTAACAATCACAAAGTCCTTTTGCTAAAATTCTTTTCTAAGGATCCTCGTTTTCACAAAAACCTCCTAAATTCATAACTTCTTGTTTAATGGAATGAAATTACTTTTGATTGAAAACCTTTTTACACCAATTTACAAAACACGTGGGCAAGAAGACTTCTTGGAGACCGACCATCTTCGGAGTTCGTAAACTTTTTTTTTTTAAACAAAAGTAGCATTTCTATTCATTACAAAATGCATTATGCTTAACCAATGAGTACCTTATATCCTTTTATATATGCAACTATATTCTACGTTTCAAACCAAGCTCAATCCAATTTTGATACGATAAACTCAACGTTTCATTTGAACAACTATACCCACGTATCGTCCTACACGTTTTAGTTATTTTAACGCAACAATTCACTCATAATCATTCGTACTTACATACTTAACCTTTTGGACGATTTTATACACCGAAATCCGTGATGTTCCAACGTACCCTATATACGTAAATTTAAATATTCATACCTACACTTACATTCATACGTTTTATGCCTATACTTATAATCGTATTCATACTTATACTCATACGTTTCATGTTTTACTTATACTCATACGTTTCATGAGTTTACCTATACTCATATATTTCATGTTTTCACTTATACTCATACGTTGCGTGCTTATACATATACACATACTACTCGTACGTGTTATGTCGATACACATACTTGCGTGCTTATTCGTACTTGAACTTATACTTATGCTCATACTTTCAATCATACACACGGTTCATACACTCATACCCGTACTACATACTTAAGCATGGATTTGCTTACATACTTTATTCTTATACATACACATTTTTATTTTATTTTTACATTATGTTTACCCCGATTCATACTCAACTAGTACAAGCTATGCGGATCATGCGACAATCAATATAATCGCGGGTGCACACGGGATTATAGTGATAGGCGTATGAGAACCATAGAGTGTACTACTGTGTATGGTAAGACACGGAACGTAACATGGCACCGAATACAGAACGGACGTAATGTGGTTAAAACGTGGTGGATACGCCGCTGGTACTTCCTATATATAAGTGTTTTCACCATATTACCAAATTTCGTAAAACATGCCATGAGAAATTCAGTGTTTTGCAGACCTTTTGGACCTAATACAACTTCACACAACTCACAAACGCATTATATCCGATTATCCATGACGAGACTTCATCTATCCAACACTTATGCTATTCTCACACTTGTACTCTTTAAGAGTCATCCGTTCATTCTATACTCGCATTATTCTCCCTATCCTCTTAGTTCATACAAACCTCGTTCGCAATCAAGCTTGTTTAAACATTCGAGTCCTAACTTACCATGTTACCTATAGAATAGCCTCCCTATTCTGGATTCTTGTGTAACTGTACTTAGTATACCTTTAAAGCTTTATTTAAAGTGCCAGACCTTCTCGTTTCACTCAATAAAAATCTTCTACAAATGTGATTTCGTTACCACGTCCCATCAAAATACAAACCGTTTGTCAACATCTTCTTTCTTAATACGTCACCTTTTTAAATACGTTGCCGACTTAAGTTACTCAAAGCTGTTAGACTCACTTCACCTGTATACGCGCCTACATGTTTTCAACTATGCCAGATACCTCAAATTATTTTAGGCAACGAACTCACTCACAAGTTTACCTTGTCGCTCTCCAAAGTTTTGTGCCTTTCAAAATATTTCAAAATTTTCAAGTCTCAAATTTTTACTAAAACTCTTCGAGTCTACCTCTTGAATAAATTTCGGGACGAAATTTCCTAAAGGAGGGGAGACTGTAACGCCCCGCGTTTTCATACTTTCTATATTTAGAAACCATCGTTTGTAAAACTATTTTTGGAAACTTCGTAGCCTTGTAATCGTTCTTTCATTAAAAGCGATGTAAAATTCGAGACTTGGATTATGAATAAAACTCGTATTTTGTTAATTACATGATACACATACTTTATATAGTCGCATACATTCAATTTCGTGGAACAATTGATACTTATTCGTAATTTTTGGAAACAATGTGCTAAACTTGTAAATACATGAAACTTACGCATAAAACGTGTTTTGAACGAGAACGACACTTGATTTTGATACTCATACGCTTAATTATGCTTGGTTATACTTCTCGTACTTGAATTTAGAGTAAATTGCCATTTTAGTCCCTGAGTTTTGTCCAAATATGCCAGTTTAGTCCAAATAGTTTTTTTGTGCATCTGGGTCCCTGACTTTTACATTTTGCTGCCATTTTGATCACAATGTCTAACTCCATCCATAAACCTCATCTGTAACCAGGGGTATTTTGGGGATTAACTTAAAAAATGTTTTCATTTGCCATTTTGATCCAATTCCAAAAAATCAAAAAAATTCCAAAAAATCAAAAAAATCAAAAAAAATTCCAAAAAATCAAAAAAATTCCAAAAAATTCAAAAAAATCTAAAAATCAAAAAAATTCTAAAAAATCATAAAAATTCTAAAAAATTCAAAAAAATCATAAAAATTCAAAAAAACCTAAAAATCAAAAAAATTCTAAAAATCCAAAAATCATTAAATGTTTCGGCACGAACAGTTTCGACCCGTACCGTTTCGAACCCGTACCGTTTCGAACCGAACCGTTTGGACCCGTACCGTATCGAACCGAACCGTTTCGACCCGTACCGTACCGTTTCGACGCGAACCGTTTCGAACGCGAACCGTATCGAACGAACCGTTTGGACCCGTACCGTATCGAACCCGAACCGTTTCGAGCCGAAACGGTACGGTTCGAAACGGTACAGGTCGAAACGGTACGGTTCGATACGGTACGGGTCCAAACGGTTGGGTTCGATACGGTTCGCGTTTGAAACGGTTCGCGTTCGAAACGGTTCGGTTCGAAACGGTACGGTACGGGTCGAAACGGTTCGGTTCGATACGGTACGGGTCCAAACGGTTCGGTTCGAAACGGTTCGCGTCGAAACGGTACGGGTCGAAACGGTACGGTTCGAAACGGTACGGGTCGAAACGCTTCGCGTCGAAAGGGTACGGTTCGATACGGTACGGGTCCAAACGGTTCGGGTCGAAACGGTTCGCGTCGAAACGGTACGGGTCGAAATGCTTCGCGTCGAAACGGTTCGCGTCTAAACGGTTCGCGTCGAAACGGTTCGGCTCGAAACGGTTCGGGTTCGAAACGGTACGGGTCGAAACGGTTCGTGCCGAAACATTTAATGATTTTTGGATATTTTAGAATTTTTTTGATTTTTAGATTTTTTTAGAATTTTTATGATTTTTTAGAATTTTTTTGAATTTTTTAGAATTTTTATGATTTTTTAGATTTTTTGGAATTTTTTTCATTTTTTTTGATTTTTTTGATTTTTTAGAATTTTTTTGATTTTTTGGAATTGGATCAAAATGGCAACTGAAAACATTTTTTAAGTTAATCCCCAAAATACCCCTGGTTACAGATGGGGTTTATGGATGGAGTTAGGCATTGTGATCAAAATGGCAGCAAAATGTAAAAGTCAGGGACCCAGATGCACAAAAAAAACTATTTGGACTAAACTGGCATATTTGGACAAAACTCAGGGACTAAAATGGCAATTTACTCTTGAATTTATCTTAAAATATGCTTTCATGGCAAGATTAGTCCTTAAAAGTCCTAAAAACATCAAAATAAACAAGTCTGGGGGCTAAAGTGTAATTTTTGAAACTTATGTCAAATAAGCAACCCCCGGGCGGCCCGCTTCAGCTTACTTGATATCTAATGCGGGCCGCATGGCCTTCATGTTCGCGAAAAAACACAGCTGCTTCAATCAGACGCGAATTAGCACGAATCCCACCATTCTAACACTCCCCAATCACCATTTAGCCACCTCTAAACACCTCCAATCACACTCAAACTCTTCCACTATAAATATACACCTTCTCCTCACCATTTTACACTTTCACAACTCCAATCATCTCACAATTTCACTCTCTAAATCTCTTGCAAACTCAGAATTCGGGCAGATTCATACACTTGCACTAAAGTGAGTATAACTTGCTCATTTCTTAACGAAATCACCCGATTCTTCTTCCTACTTGCTTGGATAATCATAGGGTATGATTCCTTGACTTCTCCTTGGAGAAATCAGACCTGGAAATCCCCTGAAATGATCCAAAAACTTTCTGTTTTGATTTATGTTCTTACAAACTTGTTTAAACTTCATCAAACTTGTGTCTAACACATCTCATACCTATGTCCCAATGCTTACAACCTCTTCTATGGTTGGTTAGGCTTAAAAACAAGGTTGAGACACTATAAATCAGAGGATAAAACCTCAAATACGTTTTGTTTTGTTAGGGTATTTAACCCACAAATCATGTCAAGCTTAGATCTTGATGAATGAGTGATTATGGAACAACTTGGGTTCTTCCAACATAAAATCCTCACATGATTTGATGATTTCTCTTAGATTATATTGTTTACATACTTGTACAAATCATTGTTCTTAACCCTCCTTGGTTGTTTTTACATCAAGTGAAGTGGTGAACATTCAAGGGGTACCTAAATGGAAGCTTATCCTTCCTACCCCATACATGACTTCCATGATACTAGAGGTGCCTAAATGAAGATTTAATCTTCTACCTCCTACTTGAATTATTAGACTAAATAATATGTAATACTTAACCTAAATATATATATACACTCATTCGAACCTTTAACGTTGAACTTGTGTTTATATGTTAAAGTAGTAGAACATCATCTAAGACCTAAACCTTGTTGTGATTCTTATGGGTGTTCAACTCATGAAAACATTATCATAACCCTTGCGGTTACCAAGTGTCATACAAGTGTTATGTGTTGAAGACGACTATTTTCACATTTTATTCTCATAAGTTATTTGCATGTTATTTTATTCCGTATCTCGACTCTAAACATACTTGAACCTTAACCCTTACACATTCAATCTTTTAACCTCATCAACTCGTCAATAATTGGATAATTGGAAAGCATATGCAAACTTTGTGAGTATACTCGTATTTTCCCCTTTTTACTTTTTCCACTTTTGGGGTGTAACATGTTTGCTTATCAAAAACTTACACGTGAACATTTTGCTTAAACACATGAACATTCCTATAACATGCTTGTATACATGATGGCTTGATACTTTAAACTTGGGCGAAACTTTATGTGTTGAACTTATCATTAACTTCGTACGAGCCTAACCGTGACATATGTAGCGCTATAGGATTGACGACCCGCCGCCCGTAACTTGTGGTTATGTCATGAGCATCTTGCGTCTCTTTTGGTTTGATATGTTAGACACATGCCATGTTTTTATGTTTATCTTGAATCACATGCTTGCTATGAGGAATTGTTCAAAACTTATCATTTGTTATGTACGTACCAAACTTGTATACTCGCCTTTGCTTTTGCATTGAACTTTATTTTAAACATGTTACAGGTTGAGGATGATGATGCCATGAAATGAAGTAGCGTTGATGCCTAGATACACATATAGACGTTTAGGTCAAATACATTGTATAAATGTCATATTTGTTGTCGTATTGTCTTTCCTGTATTTAACATGTTGTATTTCAAATTTCATGTATTGTAACATTTATTTATGAAAGAAATCAATTCATCTTTAATTCTATTGTCACAATTAGCGTTATGAGTGATGAGCAATCTTTCTTCGTCTCACTCCGATGTTTCCGCCATCGGTTGGGGTGTGACATAGGCGAATGTAGAACTGCTGGCGATTGTACCAGTCGTCGTTATCGATGATCCGACTATAGCAATCATCGTTGCAGTCGGGAAGAATGTTATACAATGCACCCCTGCAGAAGTGCTTGTTATGCTCAGTGACCTCAGAAGGGTGCTTAGAGCGTTATTTATGTTTCCCACAATGTTTGTATAATTGTGGGATAAGTACTTGATTTTTCATCAGTGGTTGTGCATCTATTACCAAGATACCCACTGGAATAGTAGTCGTTGAATACATCTATTACCAAGATGCCCACTTTTAGTGTTGTATAATTTGACCATCTGACTTTGTTATTATGAAAAAGTATTTCGTTTCAGAGTTGTTTTTTACCGTAATATGCAGTTCAAATGCGGTGGTAATATTTTGTACCGTAATATGCAGTTTAAATGCGGTGGTATGTCGTGTTTACAAATGTTTATATGAACACTTGTTGATAAGTGCTTTATAATGCGCGTGACGTTAATGAACACTTAAATAACGAAGTGCTTTCTACGCGCTTGGCGTGAGTGAACACTCATTGAGATAATAAAATGCTTTATACGCGCTAGGCGTGAATGAGCACTTTATGTAAGCTACTACATGCTTTTCCCGGGCGCGCATTGGCATGGGACGCTTATAGTAGGTGGCATGTCTGTTTAAATTACCTCGTCGACTAGGGCGTGAGGGTTTTCTGTTATCCATGTCTCGTATTGGCGTGGAGAATACGCATTCGAATAAGTATTTTTCCTGTCGCATATCGTGTGGAATACTTATTTGGAAAATCAAGCATCTTAGTTTTGTTTTGCATTGCATTGCATTGCATTTGTCTTGACTACCAAATTGAATATGTCGTGTCAAGTGGTATAGTCGTAGGCCAAATGATATGAGAAGTATAAATATCGTCTGTCGTATCGAAACATCCACATTATATAAGAACCGATGTGGTATAATGTACAGTGGATATCACCTAAATAGGCAGCCTGAGAGAGGATGATCTCTTTTAAAGCGTAATGGCGCTATACCCTGCTAGTCCCCCAGTTAAATGCTGCTAAAGTATGTTAGTAGCTTTGAACTTGATAGGTAATAAAAAGAAATCGACAAGTAAACATGAAGTATAACATGCTAAGAAGACTCCGACATGCTTATTAATCGATTTAAATGTATTGTAGATAAGTGTGCGTAAAATAGAGGTGAAACCTTTACCGACACTTTTTGTTTAGTGGGCAATTCTAATAGGTATTCTTGTAATACGTGAGAGAATTTTCACGTCATTTTGGAAAGCAAATATATAACTTATGGAGTATTCCGTCACGCTATCAGGTTGTGAATGAGTATCATATTTAAGGATGAGATTAAGAACCTGTCACCCGTGAGTCTTGTGCGTAGATGTCCGACATAACGGTTGTGCCGAGTTCAAGGTTGTCTATCGGATATGATAGTCCAACAGTTGAGGCGGCATGGTGAGAAATTACCTAGCTAGGTCCGCGTGCTTGAATACCCATTATTCGATGTATGGTTTAGCACGTGTAAATATTATGACCGTGTCCGCTCATAGCCGTGTTGTCCCGGGCAGATTACCCAGTTCAATGATGCTAAGCACGTTAGGGCTTAAGTATCAAAAGTAATGATATATGCGCATATGACATGTCAGATGGCCAATCGAGCGTGACCCAATGCATGTGTGGGCAATGAAAATTTCCACTCATGCGTGTAGAATTTTGTAATTTTGAGGTAGCATCGCCATGTCAGGTTATACCCGGACCATTATACATACATATATATATATATATATAGCCAATTGAACCAACAACGTGCAATGAAATGCTAAGCGCGTTTGAACAACTAAAAGTGTGTCGCGCAACTAAATAAAGCAATAAAATAGGATTGTACCTGCAATTGCGTTCTGAAATATATAGCTCAGCTTAGTGAACTTCGGCTTAGGTCTATCCTTACCAAAGTCTAGCTTGGTGAAGGAGTAAACGACGACAAGGACCACCCTTTGGTTTTGGTGACTACGTTCTTTAGTGTTTGTAGTGTTACACTGTTCTTGTCCCACTTACGAGAATCATGTGCTCGATGTGTCATGTTGGAGACAGCGAGGACATTATCAGTAAGGTTGTCCAGCTTGAGGATGTCAATTCCTACCGATGTGCCGATCGATTGTACTAAGTGTCAGCTTTCAAGACTTAATTGTAGCTGGGGCGTGAGTGGTTAGCCCGCCGTGCTAGTCTCCGAGTCTATTGCTGCTTAAATAAACATTAGTAGCATTGAAATAATAAGGTAGAAATTGCATTATTTGTATAGCATCGACATGTATACATAAGTTTTACCGAAACACGTCTAATTAGACATGGACTATTTTGTGTACAAGTCGAAATGATCGAGCTTGGTTGTTGTTTAACATATCTCGCCCACGGCGGTATTATATTGCGATATAAATATTTATGTAGTTTGAATCATTTTGAAGAAAATGATTTTCGTATGCTCTTTGTAACGGTAGAGATGACCAATGCCACCAAACTTCAAGTTCCGGCTTTACGGATGTAAAGGATCTCATATTAGTTAATATAAATGCATGTCCATGATATGGATGTTGGGGAGGTTACCCGACACCTCCTAGTCTTAGTTAAATGAACATATACTCATATGTGTTTAAAGGTAATGCAACAACAGTTGTATGGTCTCATGCTATAAAGCATCGGCACATGTAAAATGTTGTGTAGTATAAAGAGGAAACGTTAGACCATTATAAGCGATCTTGTTCCGCTGAAAGCTTAAGCAACACAAATTAAAGTGATACGCCGGTGTATATGCGACAAACACAGGTGGGGGAATGGCATTGTAGGCGCTACAACGGTGGCGTGATTAAAAGGGCCACAACCCCATTTACAATAACATGCAAGAAGGTTGGAAGGTATATCTTTATGTAGGACAGCTGAGAATTTCCAACAAATACTCTCGTGTTTTGTTGTACAGTGAAATACATTTATAAGTGTGACCAAATGCGTGACTTAGGACGGCGCTCACCGGAGATGGCGTGAGAAAGGAAAGTATCCGCCCTAGATGGTGGGAATGAACGAAAAAGTGCGCCGGAGTGGTGGGTGGGATGAAAGCTCCCGCCAGAGGCGTGGGTGGATAAAAACGTCCATTCGAAATGTTTCGTGGTGACCAAAAGTTTCCGCCGGTGACGGCGGGTTGAATAAAATCTTCCGCTGATGGTGGCGGGTCGGGACGACCTCGTAGCCCAATCGGTAAGGCGTCTAAGGGTGTGCTGATTAAACAGCGAATCTCGCTTGAGAGTGCCATATAGTAATGTGTTTCGAGTTTCAACCAATGCTTGATAGGGGATTATCAGGCCAAAAATGGCAAAAGAGGTGTGTGCTAAGAATGGTGCAGCAAAGGGAGTTATTGCCAGAGTTGGCGTAATCATGAAAATTGTTCGCTGCTGATTGCGGTGGTGTGGGTAAAAGATTTCGCCTGAGCTTGGCACGTTGAGGAAAATCGTCTGCTAGAGGTGGCGCGACCAAGGAGGTTGTCCGCCAGGGGTAGCGCGACGAAGGGAGTTGTCTGCCAGGGGTGGCGAGACGAATAAAGCTGTTCGTCGGGAGTGGGAAAAATTAATTTCCTACAAGCACAAGACGTGAGAGAAATGGTTTCCGTCGAGGAGGGGTCATCGCAAAAATGGCAGTCATGATATGTGAAGTTTATTTGTGTATTGCAAAAGCGGCAAATGGTGTCAATGTGTCATGTAAACACCTTTTCTATTAGCCGTATAGGTAAATGCATTATGATGATGATAAAGACCCACTGAAACAGAAAGTGTTGCAGCCTTGTGCATTGATACGATGTACCTTGTGCACGAGTGCGTGTACATAAGTTTGATAGGTTACTGATTCCCTAGCTAGAACTTGTGTAAAACCGAAAGAAAATAGACTTGGACGTCAAGTTGAGAAAGTCACCGCGTGGTTGAGGAAAAGTGGTCGAAGGCAGTTAGCGCAAAGGATGCTAGATGTGAAGGTGATTGGCGCGAAGACTGGCTGCGTGAATGCAGGCGCTTTTAAGGGACAGGAAGGGGTGGCCGACCCCTGAGCTTCACCATCAAATTTCAAGTACTCCTTGTACACGATCCAAAATGCTAGTCAATATGAATGAATGCCCATATACTAGTTAAAATGAATAAATGCCCATATGAATGAATGCCCATATACTAGTTAAAATGAATGGTTGAACCAGTGTGCTTTTGATTTCATATAGTATGTATGTAAGTTTGTATAGCCTTCTGTTTCTTTCAATAAAATCTGTCGGCCGTTAAAAAAAATTGTAATGTTTGTGACCAAAAATATCAGTTCTTTTTAAAATTTAATATATTTCTTTATGTGTCCGTTAACATTTCTATTGTGCAAACACATAAAAACATGTACTACACGACTCGGTAACCTAATTATATTTATAATAATAATAATATGTTAATAAAATGGGTGATGGTTATATTATAGGTGTTGGAACCCTACTTAATACGGAACCTTGTCAATTTTCATTATATTTGATATTTCTTTGATTTTTTCGCCAAACAATTTGTGGAACCTATGAGTTCTCGGCCTGCCATCTCTTGTCATAACCTAGCAACTCTCTCGGCAGCAGAAGCCGATAGCCTGGTCATGCCTTTTTCAGCGATCGAAATTAAGGAGGCGGTATGGGGTTGTGTTGGGGATCGGACGCCTGGACCGGATGGCTTCAATTTTAAATTCATCAAAAAGAATTGGGATCTTTTCCAAGGAGATTTCATTAGGCTATTCCAGGAATTTTATGTCAAAGGGACCATCAATAGATGATGTGCATCTTCGTTTATTGCGCTTATTCCGAAAATTAAAGATCCTTCGTCTCCATCAAATTTCCGGCCTATAAGCTTGATTGGTGTAGTGAATAAAGCAATCTCAAAGGTGTTGGTGATAACGTGATGGTCACACGGTGTTGATCTATGTCAACGTTAATTTCCTGAACTATTCAAGAACCCGTTCGAATCCTCCAAACGATAAACTTTATTAATTCAAAATAATCAACCAAGTTCCAAACGTAAAAGAGAAAGACTAAATAGCAACCCTAAACTTGAGGAACAAGTCTCAACTAAATAAACATAAAAATAAAACAAATATAATAGTAAAGATAGAATAGGGCCGGCCAAGGTGGAGGTAGCTTGGGCCGGTCCCGAACAAGCCCGCGAGTCCTCTTAGCCACTTTCGTTTGGAATCGGTTTGCAAGCCCCGAAACCCGCCATACTTGAATCATTCCCCTCGCCATCATCCTCCTCGGCGTGAAAAGGACTCGTCCCCGAGTCATCATCATCTAAATCACCTTCATAGGGAGACAAATCAGCTACATTAAACGTTGCAGAAACTTTGTAGTGACCCGGAAAATCAATCTTATATGCATTGTCACTAATACGCTCGAGCACACGAAAAGGCCCATCCGCCCGAGGATTCAATTTACCGAAACGACCATGTGGAAACCGCTCGCGACGCAAATGAATCCAAACCAGATCTCCTGGCTGAAAAACAACCGAATGCCTATGTTTATTTGCAGCATCTTGATATTGCAAGTTATGTTTAGCAATCTGAGCGCGAACTTGCTGATGGAGTTCCTGAATTTGAACAGCTCGAACATCACCATCGGTACTAAGGTGAGACATATCAGTAGGAGGTGCTAAATCTAAAGGAGTAAAAGGATTGCGCCCATACACAATAAAAAACGGACTCTTCCCGGTGGATTTATGACACGAACGATTATAAGCAAACTCAGCCTGAGGTAAAACCAAGTCCCACTGCTTGGGCTTATCCCCAACCAAACTACGAAGTAAATTACCCAAACTACGATTCGTTACCTCAGTTTGTCCATCCGTCTGGGGGTGATGCGAGCTAGAAAACTGCAACTTCGAACCCAAACGTTTCCATAGTGTACACCAAAAATGCCCAACAAACTTAACGTCACGATCAGAAGTGAGAGTCTTAGGAACGCCATGTAAGCGAACAATCTCTGAAAAATATAATCGAGCAACTTGGGACGCGTCAAAAGTCTTAGCACAAGGAACAAAATGCGCCATCTTCGAAAAACGATCAACGACGACCATAATCGAGTCCTTCTGTCTCTGAGTCCGTGGTAAACCAAGAACAAAGTCCAAACTAACATCCTCCCAAGGACCACGTGGAACTGGCAAGGGCGTATAGAGCCCCTGGTTTGTGTGAGTGGTCTTCGCAATGTGACAAACGTGGGAACGACGAAGTAATCGAGCAACATCAGCTTCCAAGTGTGGCCAAAAAAATCGATCTCGAACCTGTGCAAGTGTCTTGTCACGACCGAAATGCCCAGCTAAACCACCCTTATGACATTCCAAAATAATTGCTTCCCGAAACGAGGATTGCAGAACACATAAGCGGGTACCCCGAAATAATAAACCGTGACGACGGGTAAAGAAACCCCAGGGCGAACTGTTGGTATGGGACCAAGCATCCCGAAAATCAGGATCATCTACATATAGGTGCCTCCAAGAACTAAAGCCGGGAACGGGGTGGTGAGTAAGGTCGGCCGACGACTCAAAGCATCAGCAACATTATTAGAAGATCCCGCCTTGTGACGAATAGTAAACGAATACTCTTGTAAAGTTTCGACCCATTTGGCATGACGTGGATTCAACTTAACTTGCCCTTGGATGTATTTCAAAGCTTGATGATCCGAAAAAAGAATAAAGTCATTTGGAAGTAAATAATGACGCCAATAATCAAGACTACGAATAATAGCATAAAACTCTTTATCATATGTGCTGTAACGCCGACGCACCTCATTCAATTTTTCACTAAAATACGCCACCGGGCGTCCGCTTTGGCTCAAAACACCACCAATCCCAATACCAGACGCATCACACTCAACTTGAAACACATCATCAAAATTCGGGAGGGCGAGAATAGGGGCTGTCGTGACAAGGGCCTTCAAGGTGTCAAAAGATTTTTGTGCAGCCGCGGTCCAGACGAATTTGGAACTCTTCAACAATTCGGTCATAGGTGCCACAATAGAACTGAAATTTCGGATGAAACGGCGGTAAAAAGAAGCTAAACCATGGAAACTTCGGACATTGTGTAAGGTTTGTGGCGTTCGCCAAGATGTGATGGCCGAAATCTTGCTCTCATCCATTCGAATACCGTCACCCGACACCAAATATCCCAAGAAAACGACTTCACGAGTAAGAAAGTGACACTTCTTTTCGTTAGCAAACAAGCGCTGATCCCGTAAAATAGTAAAAACTGCTCGTAGGTCCTGCAAGTGTTGTGCCAAAGTCTGACTAAAAACAAGTATATCGTCAAAATAAACGACGACACAAACGCCAATAAGACCCCGAAAAACATGATTCATGAGACGCATAAAAGTACTCGGAGCATTAGATAAACCGAAGGGCATAACCATCCACTCGTATAATCCATCTCGCGTCTTAAAAGCGGTTTTCCATTCATCCCCTTATCGCATTCGAATTTGGTGGTATCCACTTCGAAGATCAATCTTGGAGAAAATGCTAGAACCGTGCAACTGGTCCAGTAAGTCTTCAAATCGTGGAATAGGGAATCGGTACTTCACCGTTATTTTATTCACAGCTTGACTATCAATACACATTCGGTATGCGCCCCCTGGTTTTGGCACAAGTAAAGCGGGAACAGCACACGGACTTTTCTTTCACGTATAAAACCTTTTTCTAATAACTCTGTCACCTGTCGTTGCAATTCAGCAAATTCTTTCGGGTTCATTCGATAAGCTGGTTTATTCGGTATACTCGAGCCCGGGTGAAAATCAATACAATGCTGAATTTCGCGTTCCAATGGTAAGCCAGCCGGTATTTCTTCCGGAAAAAGATCACGAAACTCCGTAAGTAAAGGCCTTACCACCGCCGGTGGAGGTGGTGTCGGCGGATTTTCCTCAACAATAAGAAGTCCAAAAATCCACGGGCGTTCCGGTTTTAGAGCGCACCCCAAAAATTCAGTTTTTGAAAGAATTAGCGCTTCTGTTTGTGAATCTTTCTGGTTAAAAGGTGCCAAAGTAATACTCAACCCGTCTTTCCGAAAACTATATGTATTACGATACCCATCATGTTTCACGCGACGGTCATACAACCAAGGTCGCCCCAAAAGGATATGACAAGCATCCATTGGGATGACCTCACACCAAAGTTCGTCCGTGTATTTGTTACCAATTGAAAACGATACTAAACACTGGTGTGTTACTTTAATTAAATTTCCTTTTTTTAGCCAAGATAGCTGATATGGTTCTGGATGGTTTTGAACTTTTAACCCCAATTTATCCACAGCCGTAGTGGCTATCATATTATCACAACTCCCCCCGTCAACAACAATATCACAAATTTTACCTTTTATAGTGCCCTTGGTTCGAAAAATATTATTACGTAGCCACAAAGTGTCATCCACATCCGATGCAATAGACGCGCTGAGAACGCGTTGAGATATTAAAGCTTCACCCCGATCTGGGTAAAGAATTTCAGCATCCTTAAGTTCTTCATCCCCATCATGATCATCATTAAACGTAGGTACCGAATCATCAACGAGTGCAACAACTTGCGTGTTTGGACACTCTCGTTGTAGGTGACCCAACCCGTGGCATTTAAAGCACCGCGGCCCCGTAAGCGGTTTTGACGCCGGCGGTTTAGCGGCTGGGACAGCGGCTTTCGGTTGGGCCACAGGGGCCGGAGTTGGAGCGGGAACGGAAGGCGATCCCCGGCTTTGATTGGGCCGTAGGTTCGAATACCGTCCCCTCACGGCAGCTTATTTTTCCACTTTATGAGCGAGCCCGCACACGTCATCAAAAGTATAATAGGGGTGTAATTGCACGACATCCGAAATATCGGTTCGTAACGAACCCAAAAATCTAGCAATAACTTGTTCTTCGTCTTCGTCTGCGCCACACGGGATCCTTAACCATTCAAACTCCAAAATAAAGTCAGACACAGTTAAAGTCCCCTGTTTGAACCCATGATATTCCAAAAAAGCATCCTGTCTATGATTAACTGGCAAGAATTTTTTTTCAATGAACGCTTCATCTTATCCCATGAATCGATCTTATGTTTACCTTCCTGGACGCGTTTTTTCTGCAAGTGTTCCCACCATAATGGCGCGTGCTTCTTTACTTTTATAGCAACGATCTTTACCTTCATGCGATCAGGGATATCCTTGAGATCAAAAACCCGTTCGACGGTATGCAACCAATCAATAAACTCGTCTGGTTGAACACCGCCTTCAAAATCTGGAATTTCCACGCGAAACCCTAGGGATCGCAGTGGGTCGGACAAGGGAGGTGGCGGGCGACGCACCCTGGCTGGTCGGCCGAAGGGATTGTCGTAAATCCCGTCCCCCATATCGGACCCATCCCACTTGTATTGGTCAGAATCGCTCTCATGCTGCCATCTTCCTTCGTTGGCTGGCTGTAATCCTACATCCAAAAGTTGTTGGCGCAGCCTTTCAATTTCTTCTACGTCTCGCGGATCACGTTCATAATCACCGTTGCCTCTATCGGCGAATCGACGTTGGCGTATGTGATGATCCGCCATAGCTCTGATTACCACTTGATAGCGTGATGGTCACACGGTGTTGATCTATGTCAACGTTAATTTCCTGAACTATGTCAAGAACCCGTTTGAATCCTCCAAACGATAAACTTTATTAATTCAAAATAATCAACCAAGTTCCAAACGTAAAAGAGAAAGACTAAATAGCAACCCTAAACTTGAGGAACAAGTCTCAACTAAATAAACATAAAAATAAAACAAATATAATAGTAAAGATAGAATAGGGCCGACCAAGGTGGAGGTAGCTTGGGCCGGTCCCGAACAAGCCCGCGAGTCCTCTTAGCCACTTTCGTTTGGAATCGGTTTGCAAGCCCCGAAACCCGCCATACTTGAATCATTCCCCTCGCTATCAGTTGGTTAATCGGCTTAGAAGAGTGGTATGTAGACTTGTGTCGGAAGAACAATCTGCCTTCTTGACTGGAAGGAATATTTCGGACGGTCCTTAGATTCTCAATGAAGTTATAGCATGGTTGAAGAAGGCGAAAAAGACCGGTATGATTTTTAAAGTTGATATTAACAAGGCTTATGATTCTCTAAATTGGAACTATTTGGATTCGATTATGGCCCAAATGAATTTCCCGGACCGTTGGAGAACATGGATCATGGCTACTCTTGTTACATCTCGAGCATCAGTTTTGGTTAATGGATCACCAACAATGGAGTTTAAGTGCTCTCGCGGACTACGACAAGGGGACCCGTTATCACCTTTCTTGTTTGTCTTAGCTATAGAGGCTCTTACCGGAATAATGAAAAAGGCCATATTGGAAGGTATTTTTAACGGTTTGCGTTGTACATCTAATGGTCCGGTATTATCTCATCTTATATACGCGGATGATGTTGTCTTTCTTGGAGATTGGTCGAGCGAGAATGTACTTAATCTACGCAGAATCTTGAGATGCTTTTATTTGGTCTCAGGATTAAAAGTGAATCTCGCTAAGTGTTCCTTGTTTGGGGTTGGTATAGATGAGACAGAAGTATAGCAAATGGCGGAAGTGATAGGGTGCAAAAGAGGTACCTTTCCCTTCAAACATTTAGGATTGGTGGTAGGGGCCAATATGAATCTTATTCGTAATTGGAAACCGGTTATAGAAATTTTTAAAAATAGATTATCTCTTTGGAAAGCTAAAAATATTTCTTATGGCGGAAGAATCACGTTGCTTAAATCAGTTTTGAACTCGCTGCCGACATACTTTTTCTCCTTGTACAAAGCCCCGGCAAAAGTTATTGATATTCTAGAGAAGTTGAGGCGGGTTTTCTTTTGGGGCGGGTCGGATGATAATTCTTATATGAGTTGGATGGCATGGGAAAGATTATTGCTCCGGTCGATTATGGCGGTCTAGGATTCGGTTCTCTTAGAGATACTAACCTTGCTATGTTGGCAAAGTGGTGGTGGAGGTTTAAAACAGACAAAGAAGGGTTATGGAGAAGGGTTGTGTGGGCGGTTCATCATAATAATCGATCTTGGGCACCGATTCCGGCAAAGGTTTCTTTGGCTGGGCCTTGGAAGCAAATAGTCGGTATACAAACACATCTGAATCGTCTTGGTATTAGTCTTCCTGATTTATTATGGTGTAATGTGGGCTGCGGATCGACAACAGCCTTTTGGTTAGACGCTTGGATCGGAGGTCAGCCATTGTATAGTGAGTTTCCTCTCCTTTTTGCTCTTGAAAAGGAGAAACTTTGCAGAGTTTCTGACCAAGTTGTATGGGGGCCTGAATCAATTAATCTGTCTTGGTGCTGGAAGCGGTCGTCCTTGGCTGATTATGAAAGGGATGAATTGCTGGAATTGTCACTCCTGCTGTGCGAATTCGTTTCATCTTCTGGTCCGGATAAGTGGATATGGAGATTGGATAATTCAGACGCTTTCTCGGTTGCGAGTATCAAACGGATATCGGCTGCTAATTCACGAACCGTTCCTGAATATCAGTTTGCATGGAATAAATTCCTTCCTAAGAAAGTTGGGATCGTTTCATGGCGAGCTTTATTGGATCGGTTACCGACGAGAGTAGCATTGGTATCTAGGAACATTTTTATCAGTGACTCCAGGTGTCTTCTGTGCGGTGATTTCGATGAGACCAGCGAACACCTGTTTGTTTCATGCCATTTCGCTCAATCGGTATGGTTAGTTGTGGCTCAATGGTGCAAATCCCCTCCCGTGATAGCCTTCAGTCTTAAGGATATCCTGGATTCACATACGCTGGTTCAAGGTAATGCTAAGAGAAAGAAAGTTTTCAGTGCTATATCTCAGGTTGTTATTTGGAGCCTATGGAAGATGAGAAACGAGGTTTTATTTCGTCAAGCCGTTCCAAGTGTCGCGAAGGTGGTGGAGGAATCCAAAACGATGGCCTATCATTGGGTTAAGAATCGATCGAGGTCATTGCATTGGTCTTGGAGCGATTGGCAAAGCTTTAACTTGATATGGTAATGTAGTATTGTAATATAATTGGTGATGCTTTTGGTAATAGCCGTTTGGTGTAATTGGCGTCTTGAATGTAAATTTGGTGTCTAGCTTCTTGCTAGTTGAAATAATAAAATTTTTGTTGGCCGTTCAAAAAAAAAAAATTGATATTTTAATATTGGTTATTGTATTTTATCACCCCGAACTATCGGTAATTGGCCGCTGCCACCCCCAACTATCACTTTGACGTTCGTCACCCCCAACCTAACACTTAGTGTGTTCCGTCACCACGTCGTTAACTGATCACTCACTTTTAATCTTGTTACTATACTTTTAGGGGTGTCATAGGGATCTTAGGAAGGTTTTAGGGATCTTAGGACATGGCCGGCCCTTGGGGTGGGCGGGAAGGACCACAGGCCAGGGCCCGATATTTCGAAGGACACGTTATTTTATTAAAAAAAACTCGATATGTATATGTTAAATATTTTTTTAATAGAGTATACACGTACAAACATCAACATAGGCCCACTTACAAAACTATTCTTATGGTTTAGATTAGTTATTAGCTCATTGGCATTAGGTTTAGACTTTTAGTGAGCTCAATACCCAATTTCGTTAAGGCTTAAGGGCACGTTTTTTCGAGCTCGAACATGATACATGAATTCCCAGGGCCGGACCTGTCTTAGGACATTCCCAAAAGTATGGTAACAGGATCAAAAGTTAGTGATCAGTTAACGGCGTGGTGACAAAACACATTAAGTGTTAAGTTAGGGGTGGTAGACGTTAAAGTGATAGTTGGAGGTGGCAGTAGCCAATGGTCAATGGTCAATAGTTAGAGTTGATAAAATCCAATAACCCTTTTAATATTACTGATACTTTAAACGGTAAATGTTTTTTTTTTATAACGGATAAAGATTTATCCATAACTGTTTATATAATTTTGTATTTAGCCTATCACCTCTTGGTTCTCTAGGCTCTGGTACGACCTCTTTTTGGTGCTAGTGACATCCGTGTTCAGTATAAAGTGAATGCTTTAGTCTGACTTTATATTAGCTGTTTTTTTAGGCTCATTCTATACACACCTCCCTCCCTCCTGATTATACCCCCCTTTGTGAGAGGAAAACTGCCGGTCCCACGCAGGCCCCATCTGTAAGTATGTGAGAGGAGGGGGTGTAAAAAGTATATAGGGGGTGTAGAAAGTAGCACCCGTTTTTTTATGATAAGTTGCTTCCCAATATATAATGCGGTATCCCGATAAATTATTTCACCTCGAAACCACACAAACCTTGCTTCTTTATACAGCTAAAATATTCGTCTTTACCTTTATCTCTCTCTCTCTCTCTCTTTTTTTTTTTTGAAATGTGAATTTCATTAAAAAAGAACCAACCCGAAAAATGGGCGGCCAAACACAAACAGAAATACTACATAATTATAAATTTACACCAATTCTCCCAAATTAAGTTCTTGAACTTAGATCTATTTCTAGCTCAAAGAAACCTAACCGACTTCACCTTGCTAATGTCTTTTTCAATTCTAACATCTTTGTTTGAAAACTTGGCATCGTTTCGTGCCCTCCAGAGACTCCAGCAACTTATGATAACTTTACCTTGCAAAAAAGATTTTTCCGGCTTCTTCAAACCTGAATGATGCACCTTCAGCAAGTCTTGGAAAGAAAACGAAAAAATTTGTGGAACTCGGCACCACCTGCTGATGTTTTGCCACAAAACATTTGCGGTATAGCACCCTGTAACAAGTGATTAACCGATTCTTCACCATCATTGCAAACCCTACAACTTGTGTCTTGAATGTTAATATTCCGTCTTATAAGAGCGTCCGTCCCATCCCGTCTGCCAAGCAAAAATATTACACTTGGCTGGGAGCCACTTACACCATTTCAGGGATGGCAAAGAAGCCCAAGCCCGACGGGTATACCCGAAACCGGAAACATACGGGTCGAGTATACCCAAAGCCCAATGGGTATGGGCTGGGTACGAGCTTAAAAAAAGAAAAAAATCGGGTACGGGTACGGGTATGGGATTTAGTGATACCCGCCCGATACCCGGCCCATTTACCCGAATAATACCCGAAAGTATCATATTATAGATTTCCATATATATAAACTTTGTACATGTACTTATTATCTTCTCTATAGTCATATGTGGATATGCATTTGGCAGATGTTTAGTGAACATATAACTTATTCTTGAGCATACATATTAGATATGGAAGTTATCACCCTTTATTATATGAATATTTATGCAAATAGGTGGTCTTGATACAATTACTTAATTAAGTAATTGTATTGATTTAGTTTGGTATATGTGGTCTAAATATGATATTTAAGTTATTAATCATATTTCCATTTGTTATAGTTATTAAAATAGTAAATTATATAAACATCAAAGTAAAAATTCCACATTTATCCCAACGGGTATTTTAAAAAAATTAACGGGTATGCCCGATACCCGACGGGTAATTACCCGACAAATACTTGACGGATAACGGTCCGGGTATTGGACAAAGAATTACAACCGGGTACGGACTTGGCAGTACTAATACCCGACCCAACAAGCCCGGTCCATTGCCATTCCTTGTCCATTTGAAGTTAAAACTGTAGTTGATAGGGTATTTAGAGACAGATAGGCCAGTAGGCGATAGGGTATTTGTTGAAAATAATATTTTAATATTTCATTTATTTTATTATTTTTAAAATTTAATGTTAAATTTCTTTAATCTCTGTTGTATTTAGATTTGTATTAAAAAATTTACATGGATCAAAACACACAAAAACTTTATTGTGTAAACCGTAGATAAAAAAATTCGAAAATGTATTTTTAAAATTTAGAGTAAACTGCAATTTTACCCCCTGAGGTTAGGGGTCATTAGCATGTCTATCCCCCTAAGGAAATAATTGCAATTTTACCCCCCACTGTTCACTGTTATGTCGCAACCTTACCCCCCGGCGTCAAAGTCAATAACAGATCTGTTAACTCTAAGTTGAAATGACTATATTACCCTTCCATTTTACCCCCCAACATTCCTGTTAAGTCGCACAATTACCCCCCACTGGTAAATTACTAATTTGTCCTTTGTTATTATCCCCAGTACTTTGTGTTAAGACAAAACATTAGGGGAGGAGGGGTGGTTCACTAGTGATAGATTCTAGTGATGGGAGCACCCAATCAAATCATGCCATGTCAGCACCCAATATTCTATCACTAGTGATAGAAATGTAGTGGGGGTGGTATCACTAGTGATAGGGATTCCAATGTACAAATATTAATGCACAATGTACAAGACACACGTTCCATTTTTTGATTTGCAACGCGTTATACACTCAACGAGTGATAGATTAACGAGTGATAGAAAGGGGCGGCGGCGGTGTAGAGTGATAGATTAACGAGTGATGGGGTGGTATCACGCACCACCCCCGCCTGCCCTTACCCCCTGAAAACAAAAGATAAAAAATAAGTTTTTGGAAACTTTAAAATGTTTACAAATCACACAATCACCTAAAAAAGACATATAGAATTGACTTGAAATCAAAGTAACATATAAAATGCAGTTAGCAACACTCTTACTTTATCATGGATCCCCCTTTTCCAATGATTCCACCACAAGAGCTATTCGGTACGATTAACCTAAATTTAGATCTTGGTTCAGCTTCCTCACCATCTTCGGCGTAAAACTAATTGACAATGTATAATAGTACATAAGAGAAGTCATGTAAATAGCCAGATGCATTAGATCGTGACTGGAAATCCGAAATTGTTGATCCACCTTTTCCGATAATTGAACCGGCTTCCGCATTTAATGCAAGGAACTTCAGATAAATGGTATCTGTGTAGTCTTGGACACAAAATGGAATCATTATTAATACAACTCGAGTAATTAGATTAAAACAAAGTAACTGATAAAGTGTGTGCTTTCATATAAATAGTGATTAGCTTCAGCTACCCACTAATTAGTAATTACCAATGTGTCTAATTTTAACTTTATGATCTCCACTAGAAGGTAAAACTGTAAAATCATCGAAAGAAATGGTGAGAACCGTATGAAGACGAGAAATAGTTATCTACTTGTCTGTAAAAAACATTACTAGCTGGTCGTGTTGGTTGCAAACATTATTGTACAGTTGTTCAAACATAACACACAAAACATTTTAAGGAAAGTTTCTTGCATTGCTTGCATTCACAAAAACCAAAACAGGCTATCTAGATCAAAAGTAATGAGAAATAACAAATCAAACATGTAATTTCATTTATAATTAGTCTAATTATAGTGTTTTCCTTTCTTGTTCAAGAAGCCCCAAACCGATGCTATGGTACCAAGTTTATGAGTGCTTGTACAACTACATTTTAAAAAGTAACCAATCCACTACTTAAATTCAGAGCTCAAATTGTCGTTTTTTTGCAGCGACTGAAGCATACTGTCTAGAATTCTCAATTCAATGAACCACAAATAGTTTCAAAGTGACATTGCAACAAACTACCAAGTACCAACAAACATAAATCTAATCAACAATGCAAATTCATGTCTTTGGTTTTTCTGCAACAGTTACCAAACCAATTTAGTAAAATACCTACAATAACGCATACAAAACGAAACTTGACACGATTCAATGACCATAAACTTCTCGGTCCAACCACCACCACCACAAAGTTTCACTAACATAAATTCAATCGCGTAAAACACAAAACTTCTACAAACAAACAAAAATCAAAACTCTTACAATGTAAGAGAGAGCTGTATCAGGGTCAAAACCAGCATCATTATCATCAAACCGAGCCTCTCCTTCTTCCAGCTCAGTCTCATTCACCATCTATAAACACCAAACCCTAACCCTAACACTAATCCCTAAAAATCACCCAATAAACCCTAATCCACTATCCTAAAGTCCAACATAACTGGGGATTCTATCGGAGGAACGTACCGGCGGCGATTGCAGAGGAGGTGCAGACGACGTCGTTTGATGCGACTGGAGTACATCGGTGTATAGATCTCCGAACTCATCATCGTCTTCCATTATTAGATCCTAAATAACAAGAAAACCCTAATATGAAGAAGAAGAAGATGATGCAGCAGTTATGGCAGTGAACGGAGGTGATGGTTGTGCGGTGGCCGGAGACGATAACCGGAGACGAAGACCGGAGATTTATGATGAAGAAGTTGATCGGAGATGGTGACCGGCGACGAAAGGTTGATCAGAATATTGCTGTGAAATTGGTTAAACAGTGAACGACGGAGATATGGCTGTTGATGGTGCTTGGTGGTGGTTGACGGCAGTTGAAGTATGACGATGGGGATTGTGATGAACGGAGGTGGTGATGGAGACCAGCGGTGGCAGTGATAAACGATGAACAACTTCTGGAGATTATATAATAATAATAATAATAATAATAATAATAATAATAAATATAGGGTAAGATTACCAAAATACCCCTGCCTATAACAGTCAAATAACTGTTGACTGACGGCAGGGGGTAAGGTTGCGACATAACAGTGAACAGTGGGGGGTAAAATTGCAATTATTTCCTTAGGGGGGTAGACATGCCAATGACCCCTAACCTCAGGGGGTAAAATTGTAGTTTACTCTAAAATTTAAAAGAACATTATGTTGTTTCGAAAATACAAATTATAGAACACAAAAGTTAGCTTTAAAAACAAACTAGTATTCTGCCCGACGCGCTTTGCGGCGGCGCGCGGCGAATGGAAACGTACAGTATGACAACGCCTGATTCGTAAAATGCAATGTGTAAAAGACAGTTACTAAAAAAAGTGGAAAACATGCGTAAAAGACAATTATAAAACACAAAGGTAGACACTAAGTGTAAAATACAAAGCATTGGCAATTGCAGAGGTAGGAGTAGTATTTTAGGAGTTAAAATTGCAATTTTTTAAAGTAGGAGTAGTACTCTTGTCGTGTATTGCGGCGGCACACGACGAGTGAAAACGTGTAGCAAGAAAAAGAGCATAAATCATAATGCGTTAAAAAAGAAAAAAAGTTGTGGGCCAAAAATGTAGATTACAAAAGCATGAGAAAAAAATGTAAAATGTAAATTTAAAAAGTATTAGTAAGAAATTGAAAATGTAAAAGATGAGTGGACCATAAATGTAGATTACATTAGTTGGGCCAAAAATGTAAATTGTTAAACTTGAGGAGTGATGGTGGAAAACCACCGACACTCACTTTTCATTTATATATATAGGGTAAGGTTCGTGCGAGAACCACCTTTATTGCGAGAACCAATGTGAACACAACCTAAAATAGCTAAAAAAACCTAACCCCAACCCCCCCTTAAAACCTAAACCCCCCACCCCCCAAGCTAAATGCTAAAAACTAAAACCCCCAAAAAACCTAAAAAAACCCTAACCCCCCACCCCCCGCCCCACCAAAACCTAAACCCCTCACCCCCACCCCCCAAAAACCTAAACCCCCCCCCACCCCCAAGCTAAAATGCTAAAAACTAAACCCCCAAAAAACCTAAAAAAATCAAAAAAAAATTTGGCTACTAAAAGTAGCGATTTTAGCATAAAAAATATAAAAAAAAAACAGTTTTTTTGTGTGCTTTTTAGCTATTTTTAGGCATTTTTGGTTGTGTTCACATTGGTTCTCGCAATAAGCGGTGGTTCCTAACGGATCTTTGTCCTATATATATATATATATATATATATATATATAGGATTAGGTTCAAGAGTGAACACTAGTGTAGCTTGCGAACTGAGTGAACTAATCCTAGCGATACACGTGTGTATCAATGGCCAGGATTTGATGTTAAAATACACTAGTGTATTTTACGATTTGATGATGAGATCCTGGCCATACACGTGTGTAGATCAATGGCCAGGATTTGTTCACTCAGTTCGCAAATACACTAGTGTTCACTCTAGAATCCCACCCTATATATATATAGGGTCGGGATTTAGAGAAAAGGGTAGAAGTGTGAGAACGGTGAGAACGCTTATGGATCGTCCGATTAAAACAATCTATGGACTAGATTGGCGCGGTGGCTTTTTCATAAATAACATCAATTTTATTAAGTGGACGCGCCTCATTAAGGGTAAAAAGGTCTTTACACTTCTATACCAAAACGTCATACTAATGAATAAAACGCCATTATGGACCAAAACACATCCCTATATAAACAAAAACATCCCAGACATAAAAACACACCCCCCAGAATCTGAAACGCCATATTTTCTACTATATACCATTCATCTTACAAACGCCAAAATCCCCAAAACATCAAACACACATACTCAAAAAACGCCATATTTTCTACTATATACCATTCATCTTAGAAAACGCCAAAACACTCAAACATCAAAGATTCCAAAAAATCGACGGTTCTTTCAGATACACTATTTCCTCAGTAAAACGCCAAAAATGACAAATATCGTTTCTTGTATATTCAAATATTGTTCTACGCCAAAGTTTCGGAGAATGCATTCTTCCATGAGGTGCTGTGACTCAAATAACATTTTGCTGCATGAGATGGACAAATCATAAACAAAAAGATGTTGGTGTTAGACTTATGTCATTTTTTGTGTTTTGATATTGATGAATATTATAATGGTATGAAAAGACGAATGACACTGATGAGTTGTTTGAAGATACATATTCAAAGAAAAAACTTATGTCATTTTGTCTTTCCAAACGGCCACAAAAACACAAGCATGGCTAAGCCAAACCGCAGTGAACATGATTCAAAAAAGAAAGAGACCGATGACAGTGGAGATTTGGAAGATGAATTGTTTCTATTTTTATTTTTTTAATTTTATTTTTTTGTTGTTTGTTATGTATTTTCAGCTTAGAATAAAAAAATACATTATATTAATGAAACGCCAAACAGTCATAATGCATGTGAAATGCCATAATGCAGTAAAAACGCCAAAAACTCCCAAACTATAATGAAAGTAGTTTGCAGAAGTATTAATAAAAGCTAAAAATGGAAAAAAGCCAAAAACTACTTAAAGCCATTAAAAAATGCTAAACTTGGGAGATGGAAAGTCTATGACCCTAAAAACTCATAAAAAGCTGAACAAAAAATAGTAAAAATACAAAGTAACTGAAAAGACGGCTACTTTATTAATATCATTTATTATAAATAAAATCCAGGCTAAACTACGCGCAAAAAAACATCCTATAAGAGAGACGTTTCTGCACAATCAATTGATCACAAACGAAAAACAAACGCCCCATATTTCCTAGAAACAATTCACTTTAAAATGCAAAAAATAATAGTTAAAAAGCCACAAATGCAGAACCTTGATTCTTCTATATTGAGTATTGATCTGAATGAAGTTTCACTGAATGGATTCTTCTCTGAGTTGGGTATCTATATAATCTTTTGCTGAATGAGATGGACAAATATTCAAGAAAAAGAGACTGATGACACTGATATGACATCATGTCACTTTGTTCTTGATGGATATATTGATGGCATGAAGGGATCAATACATTAGAGCTGACGTTGGTCTTCAACATGTCATCAAACAAGTATATATCCACCCACAATAAAGGATGCCACAAAAAATAAGCATCTTCTAAAGACGGACGTTATGTAGGAAAAAAAGGATCTACATAATATGACAACCCAAGTTTTCAAGGTCTCTATTCGACTTAACTTAGTACTTAATTGCAAGTGTGTCTTTATATTTATTTGATGTGCAATATACGTGTTGTTTATATATTCTTGGTGTGCATTATATGTGTGCATGTTAATAATATGCTTAGTATTAATATTATGTTTATATATTTAAAAACAACGAAATGGAGCTTTGGCCGAAAACAACCCCACCCGAAATCACCCCTAGCCGAAAACCCTTCCCTCATGCGAAATCACCCTTGGCGAAAATACTAGGTGTTTTCATCAAGGTGGTGGCCGGCGAAAACAGGAATGGGCCTTGGCCCAGTGACGATCTGTTATATGTTTTGACTTCCAACCTTTACATGAAACTGTTAATCGGCAAACCCTAGACACCTCTCATCCTCTCTCTCGCTCCCCTTTGAAACCCGACGGCAGTTTTGAACAATCGAGTCCCATACATCAATCGAAGTACCACCATTTTCTGCTTAGGTTAGTAATCTGTTATTTATGATTTTTGATTGAAATCACTTGACTAATTGTTGACATCACGAATTAACTGTTAGTGGGTAATGATTATGAGCATATGATTTGTATGATAAGGATACTTATAATCTGATGCTATGTGATTATGTTGTGCCTTTCCATGAATGATCTGATGATTGTATGATGATCTTGATTGCACGATGATTTAGTAAATTAGGTGATTGTGTAAATGATTCTGGTTGAACGATGGGTTACTGAAGCCGTCAAGATTGTTAGTGATGATTAGGGTTTTAATATGATTATGCATAACTGTTACTCAAATGGATTGCACTGATATTAATTATATGATAAAAATGATGTTTAGAATCATGTAACTGTTAGAATGTATTTAGGGTTTTGGGAATACGTAACTGCTGTTGATGATGATGATGTAACCAGCGAAAACACAGGGACCACGAAAACACAAGAGTCAGACGAAAACACTAGGTGTTTTCGTCACACCTTATGTTCGACGAAAACCCAAGGGTTTTCGCCACTAGGGATTTCGCCCAAAGGGTTTTCGCCACTAAAGTGTTTTCGTCACATATGATTTTCGTGTGTATCGTGGCACAGTAACACTGTTAGTTTATTAATACTGTTAGTTATCAACTATGTTTAGTCTATTAACTGAGTTAAGTTTATTAACTCTGTTAAATTATGTAACTCTGTTAAGTATGTAACTCTAATGGTTGTTAACCCTGTTAGTTAATTAACTCTGTTAGTTTATTATTCCTGTTATGTATGTTAATCCTGTTAAGTTTGTTAACCTTGTTAAGTATGTTAACCTTGTTAAGCCTGTTAACTCTGTCAAGTATGTTAGAGAATAACCATGTTAGAATAAACTGTGGAGGACATTTATGTGGAGCATGAATCACATGAATGTGATTAATTGTCTATGTGATGCATGATGTTAACTGCCAAACACACTTTGTGACATAGATTGCATGTGAATCTTTACGAACTTAAACTGATTGTGTATACGTGCATAACTATAGGACTTGACTGATTATTTGTGAGCACATAGTTTAGCATACCGAGCAAACCAAGGTGAGTTCACACTTTCTACAAGGCATGGGATTCCTGGTGGTTTGGGAATGGGTTAATAAACTAAAACGGAACCTACATATCCTCATTGGGTAGGATATGTACGGCCATCCTCCTTGGGTAGGATGCCACCATAAATCCTGCGTATTCTCCTTCGGTAGAACTACGTACGTTCGTCCTCCTTGGGTAGGACAACAACCTTAAACTTACTAGACAAAACTCTATCATGAAGGCCCTCATTCTTATATCGACTTAATCGCCGAGGCTGATGGCGAGCGGGTCATTAGTTAATAGCGCTATTAGGTTTGACAAACCTCACACCGTGTCGTTCGAATGGGCGTGTACTAATGGACTATGGCAAACTGTCAGTGATGATAGACACTGATGTAGGGCACAACTTATTTTCGTTAGTAGTCGATATGGTACGGTCTAGTGGTTCACATGGGAAGCCCCCACTGATTATGGTTATGGTTTGGGAAACAAAAGTACTGGTTAACTTGTGGTTTACGAAAACAACTTATGATTTCAAAACAAATTGGTAAAAATAAACAACCAACTGTGAACTCGCTCAACTTTGTTGTTGACTTGTTGTTACATGCCTTGCAGGTCGTTAGGTACTTCTTGAGCTTGCACGGGGAGGCGTGATCGTTGTGGGATATGGACTGTTATGTCCTACACTTAACATTTGAACGTTAAACTATGTTTTGGTTATTTACACATTACTATGCTTCCGCTGATTTCTTAAACATGTTTGGTTTATTTTGAAACACCAATTATATTGGGTTTGGTTTTTATTTACTTAATGGTATTGTTCAATATGATTGGTGGCTTGATCCTGGTCAGTCACGCCTCCAAGCGGTGATACTCCGCGAGTGGATTTTGGGGGTGTGACAGATTGGTATCAGGGCCAGGTTATAGTGAACTTGGTTTTAAAAAGGGGAAAAACTTTTTGGGAAAACCAGACTATAACCTGTACAGTGCTCAACTATCCACAACGACGCTTCGCTCCACGTGCACGGCTCAACACTATAGGTGATATGATTTATGTTTGTATTGCTTACTTGTTAATTACATAGTACATTGCTCATAGTATGCTTAGATAAATGTAACAACTACTGCTTGAAACACATGCGTGCTTACTCTCTTCTGTCATCGCACTTTCGCAATACCCTTTCTCACACATATTTCCTTTGATATGAAGATCATGGGTGGACGTGCTAACCTAACTCAAGCCCAGCTAACGGCTTTGATCAATGAACAAGTTACAGCAGCACTCGCAGCTGCTCAGGCAGGAGGTATAACCTGCCATCGCAACTTACTCTAGGGTCTTTAGATCCTACTTTCACAAACCAACACTTGTGCTTAACTTTGTTTATTCTTACACACACGACAGGTCAACACGCTCAGCCTCCTGCGTGTACTTTCAAAACTTTTATGGACTGCCGACCTACTACTTTCAACGGCACTGAAGGTGTAGGTCTCCTCCACTGGTTTGAGAAGCTCGAGTCTGTCTTCAAGATGTGTGAATGCCCTGATGCACGTAGGGTGAAATATGCCACTGGTACTCTCGAGGGCATAGCGCTCACGTGGTGGAACGCTCAAGTTCAAATGCTGGGGATAGTTACTGCTAATGCCACCCCATGGAACGATTTCAAGGAACTGATCAAAGAAGAGTACTGTAATCGTGATGATATTCACAAGTTGGAAGTCGAGTTCTTCAACTTGAAGATGACAGGGTCGGAAATTGAAGCGTACACGAAAAGATCAAACGAGCTGGCAATCTTGTGTCCTACTATGGTAGATCCTCCTATCAAGCGCATCGAGCTGTACCTCAAAGGTTTAGTGCCAGAGATCCAGAGTCATGTGACCGCAGCAAACCCCGCCATGATCCAGCAAGCTATTCGTGTGGCTCATCGTATCACCGATCAGGCTATCGAGCAGAACAGACTGCCAAGCGCATTGGTACTGCTACTGCTACTACTTCTGATGCCCCCAGTGACAACAAGCGCAAATGGGATGGAGTCTCAAGCAAGGGTTCGACATCAGCTCAGTCTCAGTCTCAGCAATGAAAGACTGATGACTACCAGAGTCCTGGTCAGCAATCTTCTGGTAGTCTAGGGCAGGGTGGATACAGGGGAAACCACCCCAAGTGCAACCGATGCAACAGGCATCATAGTGGGCAGTGCAAAAAGGGTCGTTGTCTGAGGTGTAACAAGTTTGGTCATGAAGCAAAGGATTGCAGGGGCGCACGACCCGTGAATCAGAATCGTCAACAGCAATAGCAGGCTCCACAGAATCCGCCGCAGCAACAGCAGGGTAACAGGGGATGCTTTTAGTGTGGTGCTGAAGGTCACTTCAAGAGAAACTGCCCCCAGTTGAACCAGAATCAGAATAACAACAACAATCAGGGAAACGGAAACAACAATGGGGGTAACAACGGGGGAAACAATGGAGGCAATGGTGCCAGGGGGCGAGCTTTTGTGATTGGTCAGGGTGATGCAAGGAATGATCCCAACGTCGTGATGGGTAAGTTTTTACAGGATGACTTTTACGTTAATGTTTTATTTGATTCGGATGCCAATACTAGTTATGTGTTTCTAAAGGCTAGTCAAATGCTTAAGCGCGTCCCAACACTTTTGAACACCAAGCACATAGTAGAACTAGCAAACGGTAAAAGTCTAGAGGCCACACACATAGTTAAGGGTTGTAATCTCGTCTTAGCTGGTCAAACCTTCTCTATCGACCTCATTCCTATTGTTTTGGGTAGTTTCGACATTGTTGTTGGTATGGATTGGTTATCGCAACATCGAGCAGAGATCCTTTGCAAGGAAAAGATTGTCCGCATTCCTCGTTCAAATGGAGAACCTTTAGTGATTCATGGCGACAAGAGTGGTGCTGTTGTGGGCATCATTTCTTTCCTTAAGGCCCAAAAGTGTTTGCGAAAGGGCCACACTACTATTCTAGCCCTCGTGACTCACACCTCAAAGAAAGAGAAGAAGATGGAAGATATTCCAGTCGTACGTGACTTTCCGGAGGTATTTCCTGAGGATTTACCAGGTCTTCCACCCCACCATCAGGTTGAGTTTCAAATCGAGCTAGCTCCTGGAGCAGCACCAATAGCTCGAGCACCCTATTGCTTAGCTCCATCGGAACTTGAAGAACTGTCCACGCAACTGCAAGAGCTCTTGGATAAGGGTTTTATTCATCCTAGCTCTTCGCCTTGGGGAGCTCCCGTATTATTTGTGAAGAAGAAAGACGGTACTTTCAGAATGTGTATCGACTACCGCGAACTCAACAAGGTGACTGTAATGAATCGCTATCCACTTCCACGTATTGATGACTTGTTCGATCAGTTGCAAGGGTCGAGCTACTATTCGAAGATTGACCTGAGGTCAGGCTACTGATGCGTGTGAAGTGTTATATATATTAGGTGTATATTTTAAGCTCTTTAACACTTTTTTAGCCAAGTTTTAAATTTATAAAACACGATACTTACTAACACTAAACACACATATGGGCAAGTGCACCCATCGTGAGCGTAGTATAGTGTTGGCAAGATACCGAGGTCGTCCAAGGACACAAGAGCTTTTAGTACCGGGTTATACTCAACGTCTAATCAAATCAAAAAGTTTAGAAAAATGTTTTAAGCTAAGAAAAATAAAAACTAACTAAAATGCTGAAAATAAAAATAAAAGAAAAAACAGATAGACAAGATGAATCACTTGGTTCCGACTCGTGTATAGTGTAACCTTTGATTATTTCCACACTTTTGCACTTATTTAAGAGATTATCTTAGTTATTGTAGTAGGCCCCTCTTTTGGAGGTGACGTTACCCTCAACCCAGTAGTTTGAGTCAGCAAGGATACAATCCTAAAGGGTCGGATTATTGAAAGATAATTAATTAAGTTATTAATGCAAATTATGGTAGGCCCCTCTTTTGGAGGTGACGTTACCCTCGACTAAGTAGTCTGAGTCAGCAGGGATACAGTCCTAAATAGTCGGGTTATAGTATTAATAGTAGTTAACTTATGAGGGGATCAAAGAGTTTGGACCCCCGCCATCCAATACCGTTAAGTATTGAAGGAGGTCCTACTAAATTTGACCCAGGTCCATTGCAGGACCTCTAAACACTGAACAATGGCAAGACTCTTACCAAACCGTTCCCTTAACCCCCGACCAGGTAGCCAACATACCTCCATATAGACCGTGGAGATATGAATGGTGAAAATCTTTTATTTTATATAGACAGTAAAATAATGTCAAGACACCACGGACAAACGATAAGGAAGAATCACCTTCAACATAAGAAACTAGTTATTAAAGTCATTAATACAAAACCAAGTAAAAAGTGCGAAAAGATTAAAATTAAAAAGTATTACACTAGACACTTGTCTTCAGCAAGTGATGTAAGAGACTTAGGCAAACATGGCCTTGATTGTCAAGAACTCTTACGATCAATCTTGGATCCCGAGACGACTCACACACTCTATGATGGACAATGGATGATGGTGGTGGATGATGGTGTTATGGTGGTGGTGGGTGGTGGGTGAAGTGTGAGAGAGGTGGTGTGCCAAGGGATGGTTTGAGCTTGAGCCAAGCACTTCTATTTATAGGCTGAACAGAAGCTCGGGCACGGCCCCGTGTCCACGTCCTTCTCTTTCTTCATTTAATGCAGCTTGTCTTATTAGTTGACCACGCCCCCGTGTCCGCTGAGCACGACCCCGTGTGCAGAAGAATCTTTGTACTATGAAGATTTGCCTGGATTGTACGAATCTTATAGTTGACCACGGCCCCGTGTCCGCTGAGCACGACCCCGTGGTGGGCAATAGAAGCTTCTACCACTTTGTCTTTTCTGCTGACACTTGGGCACGCCCCCGTGCTGGCTGAGCACGGGGCGTGTTCAGTCTTCTGTCTTCTTGTTTTGCTTGGGAAGATGCTGTCGTGAGGCCGGGCATGTCACGTTTGTTCATTTTCTTGTATTTATGTTAGATTTTGCTGTCTTTTTACTTCTTTTGTTAATTTGAGCTCATTTAATCCTGAAAATACAAAAGGAAGACAAAAGCACACTTTTTCCAACATTAGTACTAAAAAAGGTTAGTTTTATGCCACAATTGATGTAATTTATATGTTTCATTTTGCACACATCAATACCATCAACTGAGAGTTCGAGACGAAGATATCTCTAAGACAGCATTCAGGACTCGTTATGGGCATTATGAGTTCCTGGTTATACCTTTTGGATTGACGAACGCGCCTGCAGTCTTCATGGATCTTATGAACAGAGTGTGCAAGCCCTATTTGGATAAATTTGTTATTGTATTTATCGACGACATCCTGATCTATTCTAAGAGTCAGGAGGAACACGAGCACCATCTACGGCTTATCTTAGAACTCCTCCGAATAGAACAGTTGTACGCCAAGTTTTCTAAATGCGACTTTTGGCTTTGTGAAGTCCACTTTCTAGGCCATGTGGTAAATAAGGATGGGATTCATGTCGATCCATCCAAGGTAGACTCGATCAAGAACTGGCCTGCACCCCGTACACCAACAGAAATTCGCCAATTCTTGGGTTTGGCGGGTTACTACAGAAGGTTCATCAAGGATTTCTCCAAGGTTGCACAACCACTCACCTCGCTAACGCAGAAGGGTGTCACCTATCATTGGGGTAATGCACAGGAATCAGCATTTCAGCACTTAAAGGATAGACTTTGTAGCGCACCTATTCTCACATTGCCAGAGGGCACAGACGATTTTGTGGTTTATTGTGACGCGTCAATTCAGGGTCTTGGTTGTGTGTTGATGCAACGGGATAAAGTCATTGCTTATGCATCGCGTCAACTTAAAGTTCACGAAAGGAACTACACGACACACGACTTGGAATTAGGGGCAGTGGTTTTTGATCTCAAGATATGGAGACATTACCTGTACGGTACCAAGTGCACCATTTACACCGATCACAGGAGTCTCGAGCATATCTTCAAACGGAAGGAATTAAACATGCGACAACGTCGATGGGTCGAGCTCTTGAATGATTACGAATGCGCGATCAAGTACCATCCGGGCAAAGCCAATGTTGTGGCCGACGCCCTCAGCCGAAAAGATACTACACCTAAACGCGTGCGTGCATTACAACTTACGATCCAATCAAGTCTTCCTACTCAGAAACGAGATGCACAGGTCGAAGCATTAAAAGCAGAAAATGTCAGGGCGGAGTCCCTACGTGGATCAAGGAAATGATTAGAACAAAAGGAAGACGGCGCTTACTACGTTACAGGGCGCATTTGGGTCCCACACTATGGAAACTTACGCGAGCTTGTGATGGATGAAGCACATAAGTCTCGTTATTCGGTACATCCTGGTTCAGATAAGATGTACCACGACTTAAAGACTACATACTGGTGGCCTAGCATGAAAGCCCATATAGCAACCTACGTTGGCAAATGTTTGACTTGTGCGAGAATCAAGACTGAATACCAGAAACCATCGGGCCTACTCCAACAACCAGAGATTCCGCAATGGAAATGGGAGCAAATTTCCATGGATTTCGTTACTGGCCTGCCTAGATCTCAACGCGGAAATGACACTATTTGGGTGATAGTGGATCGATTAACTAAATCTGCACACTTTTTGGCTATCAAAGAAACAGACAAGTTCTCTACTTTAGCAGACATTTACTTAAAGGAAGTGGTTTCGAGGCACGGGGTGCCAACCTCCATTATTTCTGATCGAGATGCGCGTTTTACTTTTGAACTGTGGCAAGCAATGCACAAGTCATTTGGCTCACGTCTAGACATGAGTACAGCATATCATCCGCAAACAGATGGGCAGTCTGAGCGCACCATCCAAACCCTTGAAGACATGCTTAGGGCATGTGTGATTGATTTTGGTAACGGCTGGGAAAAACATCTCCCGTTAGTGGAGTTTTCGTATAATAACAGTTACCATACCAGCATTCAAGCCGCTCCGTTTGAGGCATTGTACGGGCGTAAATGCCGATCACCTCTTTGTTGGGAAGAAGTGGGTGACGGCCAGATCACGGGTCCAGAACTTGTAGTAGACACAACGGAAAGGATTGCACATATACGACAATGAATGGCGACCGCTCGTGATCGTCAGAAAAGCTACGCTGATAAGCGCAGGAAACCACTCGAGTTCCAGGTTGGGGATCGAGTGCTACTCAAAGTCTCACCTTGGAAAGGTGTAGTTCGTTTTGGCAAACGAGGCAAACTTAACCCGCGATACGTTGGACCTTTCGAGATCATAGAGAAAATAGGCAAAGTGGCCTACAAACTAAACCTACCCGCAGAACTCAGTGGAGTTCACAACGTATTTCACGTGTCAAATCTGAAGAAGTGTCTGTCAGATGAGACCCTCATAGTTCCTTTGAAGGAGCTCACTATCGACGATCAGTTGCGATTCGTCGAGGAACCAGCTGAAATCACAGACCGAGACGTTAAAGTTCTCGCACACCAGAATACCTCTTGTTCGAGTTCGTTGGAACTCCCGTCGTGGCCCAGAGTTCACCTGGGAACGAGAAGACCAAATGAAACTCAAGTATCCCCATTTGTTCGGGAATAGTGCAACCAATACTGAGACTGAAGCTACCGCGGAATTTCGGGATGAAATTCCAAACCAACGGGGGGATGATGTGACACCCCAGGAAAACCAGGAAACAACACAACACAACTAGCTTCCTCAGTAATCACGTGCTAAATTTCGGGACAAAATTTCTTTCAAGTTGGGGATAATGTGACAACCCGAGTTTTCAAGGTCTCTATTCGACTTAACTTAGTACTTAATTGCAAGTGTGTCTTTATATTTATTTGATGTGCAATATACGTGTAACACCCTTCAAATTTTTCGCTTGATTTTAATAATAGATTATACTATTTCAAACAAATATTGCTTAAGTAACATACTTTCATTAAAGAAGTTCATAAATAGTATAAAAACTTAGTCAACAAATGACTAAGACAAAACGTTTCAAAAGTTGTTTAGAAATTGTTTACAACCCATTTACATAGTCTATCAAAGATTTAAAACATTGCGGAAGCTTCAAAAGTAGTGTTCGGTTCTTCGACAATTAGCTTGATCACCATCCGGATAGTTCCCACTTTACCTAAGGTCAAAACCATCCAAAACGTTAGTTTTGACAACAATTTGTATAATACAAACGATTTGTGTAACTCGCCGAGTGGCGCGGCGGCTCCCGTGAGTCGCGGATGATCTTGATGATCCTGTCGCGTGGCGCGGCAGGTACGGTTTTCCAGCAGTTGATGTTTTTGAGCTGCATTTTCCTGCCAGCTCAAGAAATTCAAGTTTTAACTTCGTTTGGCTATAACCTTTGACTCGTAAGTCCGTTTTAGGTGATTCTTTTTCCTATACATCTGTAAATTCATTACCGACATGACTAATAAAGTTTTGATACCGAAAATTTAACTTACGGACCGAACAACTAAATGTCACTATGCATTTATTCGACCCATTACAACTCTACTTATTTTACTACCATTCGACTAGTAAGCCTAAGGCACTTATTACCCAACTTCCGGGCTTATGATCACCGGCACTTCATTACCAACACTATGGCTTCGTGCTCTTGTGATCATTTTCGCCATCTCTATCTACTTACACTATTGTTACTACCATGTATCATTATTTGACCCGTTTGGTTCATCTATGGAAATCCTCCATTTTGATGACTACCAAACGACTACAATCCAATTCTTAACCTACGAATTAAGTAACGAACAAGATTGCTACAATCAAATCAACTTATAATCAACAACGCATAGTTTAGTAATAATTCATTAAATGTAACGGATCAAGTTACATACCTTAGTGTACGCCCTTCAACCGCAAATCACCACCGGCTTGTCCACTCGACGTTCCGGTATCCTTTCCTATGGAGTTCAATTCAAGACATGTTTAGAACTCTCTTTTTTTTAAACCTTACATCGCATAATACACCGAAACATCATAATTATGCGTTTAATCTTTAAATTTCTATTTTAAGCCTTCTTTGAGGCATTTTCACAAACACCTTAAGGGCAGATTTTTCACATGATTATATGACAAGTTTCTATCTTATCATTTAGCCCTAATTTCACCTCAATCACATTTTACATGATTGTTAGCTTCTAGATTTCTGAAATCACTCCCAAATTGTCAAATTACACAAGATTAACACCCAATATCCTAGTATTCATCAATTTACACATAACCCATTAATCACCTACAATGGTGTTCATGGATTCACCAAAATTTCTTATGATTTCAACTTCTATTGGTCTAGGGTTTGTCCCTAGACTTTATAGTTGTTCCTTAATCATCATAACATACACATGCAAACCTAATTTCAGATTTTTCCAAATTCATGAGAATTTCAAGTTGAGAGATTTATCAAAATTTTACATACCTTGTGATCCTCTTGTGATGAGGATCGATAATCTATGTTCGGATTTTGATTTGGACTGAGTTTGATCCTTCAATTTAGAGTTTTTATGCTGACTAGGGTTTGAAGGAGCTTGGGGTCGCTCCTGGTCGATCTCCACCAAGAACACAGACAAATGTTTGTGTTATATTTTTTTTATTATATCAATATTAGTTTCATTTTGAACACAATTGGTCCCTAGACTTTCCTTTGGTTCTAATGTAGCATTTTAACCCATTTGTAGGTTACTACAAGGCTTTCACTTAACTGGGTTATTTAAATTCCTAGTTAGTTAACTAGTTTATTTATCAACTTTATATTTAAATAAATGGTTTGCATTTTTCGGGGTGTTACAAGTCCACACCCCTTAAAAGGGTTTCGTCCCCGAAACCGAAGTACGTACCAAATAATGTAGGGTGAAGACGTCGCATCTCCTCTTCGGACTCCCACGTAGTGTCCGAACCTTTCCTATGCTCCCATTTGATTTTGACTTGGTCAATTTGTTTATTTCGTAAATGTTTGACCTTTCGATCTAAAATCTCCACCGGTCTCACCGTATAATTCAGACTATTATCCACTTCGATATCATCGTAATGGATATAGGCCGTTTCGTCCGCTAGGCACTTTCGTAATTGTGACACGTGAAACGTGCCATGAATCCCACTTAATTCCTCCGGTAACTCAAGGCGGTAAGCTACCTTGCCAACCTTTCCGATAATTTTAAATGGCCCAATAAACCTCGGGCTTAGCTTCCCCCTTTTTCTGAATCTAATAACGCCTTTCCAAGGGGAAACTTTTAGCATGACCATGTCGCCAACCTGGAATTCGATTGGCCTATTCCTTTTATCAGCATACGCCTTTTGCCTGTCTTGAGCCGCTTTCAAGTGTGCCCGAACTATATCGATCTTTTCATTCGTGGCTCGTACTATATCTTGGTGAGCGAGTTCACGTGGATCCACTTCACCCCAACATACCGGGGTTCGACACTTTCTACCATAAAGCATTTCGTACGGTGCCATCTTAATACTAGATTGGTAGCTGTTATTATACGAAAACTCGACTAACGGTAGGTGAACATCCCAACTTCCTCCAAAGTCGATTATACATGCCCGTAGCATATCCCCCAATGTTTGTATCGTTCTTTCACTCTGTCCATCTGTTTGAGGATGGTACGCAGTGCTAATGAACAATTTGGTTCCCATTTGCTCTTGGAAATCTCGCCAGAAATTTGAAGTAAACCGGGTATCCCTATCAGACACGATGGATACCGGCACCCCATGACGTGCTATTATTTCATTAGTGTAAACTTCTGACATCTTTTCTGACGTATAAGTCTCACGAATTGGAATGAAGTGAGCACTTTTCGTCAATCTATCCACCACTACCCATATGGCATCGAAACCACGATTCGTCTTAGGCAACTTGGTTAATAGGTCCATTGTAATATGTTCCTATTTCCAAACCGGAATTTCTAACGGTTGGAGTTTGCCGTATGGTTTCTGGTGCTCCGCCTTGACTTGTAAACATGTCAAGCATTTTTCCACATACTTCGCCACATCCCTCTTCATTTCGGGCCACCAATAATTTTGTTTCAAATCATTGTACATCTTGGTCGCACCCGGATGAATTGAATAACGGGATTTATAAGCTTCATTAAGTAGAAGCGCCTTCACTCCACAAGTATGTGGGACCCATATCCTTTCGGATCGAGTCTTCAACCCGTTATTCCCACCCGACAAATCTTTCAACTGACCGATTATTCTTTCTTTCTTTCAATTCTCTTCTTTCATTGCTTCTAATTGCACCTCTCGAATACGTTCAAGTATACTCGAGGTCACCACGAGTTGCATCGATCTTACTCGTATTGGGACATAGTCCGCTTTTCTGCTCAGAGCATCTGCCACCACATTAGACTTTCCGGGGTGATAATGTATTTCACAATCGTAGTTTTTCACCGTTTCCAGCCATCGCCTTTGTCGCATATTTAACTCCTTCTGATCGAAGAAGTATTTCAAGCTCTTGTGGTCGGTGAATATGGTGCACTTTACCCCATACAAGTAGTGCCTCCATATTTTTAATGCAAATACCACCGCAGCCAACTCGAGATAGTGCGTGGGATATTTCTTCTCGTGTATCTTCAATTGTCTCGAGGCATAGGCTATTACCTTGCCCCGTTGCATCAACACGCAACCGAGCCCTGATAGTGAATCATCCGAATAAACCACCATGTCTTCGACTCCGTCCGGCAATGTCAGTACCGGAGCTTGAGTTAACTTTTCTTTTAGCGTTTGAAACGCTTTTTCTTGATCGACACCCCAAATAAACTTTTCTTTCTTTTGGGTTAGCTTTGTTAGCGGTGACGCAATCTTGGAGAAATCTTGAATGAATCTCCTATAGTATCCCGCAAGCCCCAAAAAGCTTCTAATTTCCGAAGGGTTCTTCGGGGGATTCCATTTTGACACAGCCTCTATCTTTGACGGATCCACCAAAACTCCGTCGGCACTTATGACGTGGCCAAGAAATTATACCTCTCGTAACCAAAAGGCACATTTAGAGAATTTTGCATATAACCTCTTTCGTCTAAGTGTCTCTAACATTTCTTGTAAGTGGTGTGCGTGTTCAGCTTCACTTTTTGAATACACCAAGATATCATCGATAAACACGATGACCGACTTATCCAACATTGGCTTGCAAACCCGGTTCATGAGGTCCATGAAAGCCGCGGGTGCGTTTGTTAGCCCAAATGACATCACGAGGAATTTATAATGTCCGTATCTCATGCGGAAAGCCGTCTTCGGCACATCTTCTTCTTTGACCTTTAGTTGGTGATACCCAGATCTAAGGTCAATTTTTGAAAACCAGTTCGCACCTTGTAGTTGGTCGAATAAATCATCTATCCTCGGGAGCGGGTATCGGTTCTTTACCGTGAGTTTGTTTAACTCCCGGTAATCGATACACATGCGCATGCTCCCGTCTTTCTTTCTCACGAACAATACCGGTGCGCCCCAAGGAGACACACTCGGCCTTATGAATCCCTTGTCAAGCAGGTCTTGGATTTGGGACATCAACTCTTGTAATTCCGATGGTGCAAGTCGGTACGGGGCCTTTGCTACGGGTTTCACGCCCGGAATCAACTCGATCCCGAATTCTACTTCCCGTTCAGGCGGTATCCCCGGTAAATCCTCCGGAAACACATCTCCATAATCTCGTACTACCGGTACATCTTCAATCTTCCGTGATTCTTTCTCGAGCTCATTTGCATATATTATGAATGCCTTGCATCCTCGCTTCATAAGCTTGTGAGCTTTCAACATTGAGCACACTATGGGGTTACCTCCCTTTTCGCCATTAATGGTGACGTGTTTCCCGCTCGGAGATGTTAGTTTTATCTCTTTACGAAAACACACGACTTTTGCATGATGCTGGGCTAGCCAATCCATCCCAATGACTACTTGAAATTCTCCCATTGACATCGGGATTAGGTCTATCAAGTATTCCTCATCGTCGATGCTTAATTTGCAGTCTCGACAAACATCACATACTATAAGACTTTTGTTGTCCCCTATTTCAACTTCTAAGGGCACATGTAATTTCGTCAATACAAATGAAGGATGTCGAATAAATCCATGCGAAATGAAGGATTTATTCGCACCTGTATCAAACAATACACGTGCTGGAATTGAGTTAATTGTGAATATACCTGAAACCACATCGGGTTCTGTCTTTGCTTCAGCCGCGGTAAGTTGGAAGGATCTAGCCTTCGCTTTGGGAGCTTCTGTTGGAGGCTCTTTTGTGTCTCTCTTTCCCACCAACTCGGGGTATTCAGATTTCTTGTGACCGGGTTGATAACACTTGTAACAAACAGAAACTTTCCCGGGACATAGTGATGCGGTGTGCCCCGTCTTCCCACATACCGGGCACGGCTTGTCTTTGAAGCGGCACTCGCCTTTGTGCCCTTTACCACACACTTTGCAACTCGGCGACCCGCCTTTAGCATCCACTTTCTTTCCCGTTTCATCAGTTCTAGCTTTCTTTGTAGAGCTTGGATTCACATCCTGCGCCCTTCGTTCACCTCTTTCCACTTGTTTCTTTAACTCGATTTCCCGCTCCCGGGCGGTGTTGATAATCTCCGTGAGGGTTTCATATTTTGACGGAGTCATAAATTCCCGGTACTCGGCACTCAGCATGTTGTAATAGTAGTATATCTTTTGCTCTTCAGTGGTGACTAACTCGTCACAAAATCTCAGCTTATCCATGAAGATGCCCGTGATCTTATCAATTGTTTCACCCTTTTGTCTCAGCTGGATGAATTCTTCTTTGATTCTGTTAATAACCGCTTTGGGACTGTGATGTTTAAGGAATGGTACCTTAAACTCGTCCCAAGTCATAGCCCTCGCCGCTTCGGCTCCCATTTCCTTCTTTTTGTTATCCCACCAATCCTTGGCTTGATTTCTCAATTGACCCGTTCCGTAAGCAACAAAGTCACCTACGTCACAATGGGTTCGTTCAAACACTCCTTTAACATCACTTATCCATCTTTGGCAAATTATCGGGTCAACTTCCCTGTTATAGATTGGCGGTTTACATGCCACGAATTCTTTGTACGAACACCCTTTGCGTTCTCCCGTTTTCTCCTTCATAAGGTTGACAATATCTTCCAACCTTTTAACTCGCTCTTCAACAAGCGACAACACCGTATTTTGAATTTTGTCTATAAAACCGGATAGACTTCCTTCAATTGCCTTCCCTACTTCTTCGGCAATTATCTCTTTCATTTGTTCGGTGCTTGTTTGCACCGGATTATCATCATTCCCATCAGATATTGAAGCTGAAATGTTTACATTTAAACGTTAAACATTTCATTTATACTATTGCTTCATTTGTTTCGGTTTAGCCAAGTTCCTAACTTGCTTTAACCGTTCACATTTTAATGCACTTTCCGGGTTTGAGTGTATTAACACGCTCTTCCCATGCATAACAATTCGTTTCTTATTCCTTACACAAGACATAATCTACTTAACATAATAAGTTAATTCTTACCGGACGATCGATCAAGCTTGAACCGAACACTTTGTTGACAACCTGGCTCTGATACCAACTTGTAACACCCTTCAAATTTTTCACTTTATTTTAATAATAGATTATACTATTTCAAACAAATATTGCTTAAGTAACATACTTTCATTAAAGAAGTTCATAAATAGTATCAAAACTTAGTCAACTAATGACTAAGATAAAACGTTTCAAAAGCTGTTTAGAAATTGTTCACAACCCATTTACATAGTCTATCAAAGATTTAAAACATTGCGGAAGCTTCAAAAGTAGTGTTCGGTTCTTCGACAATTAGCTTGATCACCATCCGGATAGTTCCCACTTTACCTAAGGTCAAAACCATCCAAAACGTTAGTTTTGACAACAATTTGTATAATACAAACAAGTCCTAGAATCAAAACATGAAAAACAAACAATTTTTCAGAAATTATCCTGCCGCGTGTTGCGGCAGGATTTGTGTAACTCGCCGCGTGGCGCGGCGGCTCCCGCGAGTCGCGGAGGATCTTGATGATCCTGTCGCGTGGCGCGGCAGGTACGGTTTTTCAGCAGTTGATGTTTTTGAGTTGCATTTTCCTGCCAGCTCCGGAAATTCAAGTTTTAACTTCGTTTGGCTATGACTTTTGACTCGTAAGTCCGTTTTAGGTGATTCTTTTTCCTATACATCTGTAAATTCATTACCGACATGACTAATAAAGTTTTGATACCGAAAATTTAACTTACGGACCGAACAACTAAATGTCACTATGCATTTATTCGACCCATTACAACTCTACTTATTTTACTACCATTCGACTAGTAAGCCTAAGGCACTTGTTACCCAACTTCCGGGCTTATGATCACCGGCACTTCATTACCAACACTATGGCTTCGTGCTCTTGTGATCATTTTCGCCATCTCTATCTACTTACACTATTGTTACTACCATGTATCATTATTTGACCCGTTTGGTTCATCTATGGAAATCCTCCATTTTGATGACTACCAAACGACTACAATCCAATTCTTAACCTACGAATTAAGTAACGAACAAGATCGCTACAATCAACTCAACTTATAATCAACAACGCATAGTTTAGTAATAATTCATTAAATGTAACGGATCAAGTTACATACCTTAGTGTACGCCCTTCAACCGCAAATCACCACCGGCTTGTCCACTCGACGTTCCGGTATCCTTTCCTATGGAGTTCAATTCAAGACATGTTTAGAACTCTCTTTTTTTTAAACCTTACATCGCATAATACACCGAAACATCATAATTATGCGTTTAATCTTTAAATTTCTATTTTAAGCCTTCTTTGAGGCATTTTCACAAACACCTTAAGGGCAGATTTTTCACATGATTATATGACAAGTTTCTATCTTATCATTTAGCCCTAATTTCACCTCAATCACATTTTACATGATTGTTAGCTTCTAGATTTCTGAAATCACTCCCAAATTGTCAAATTACACAAGATTAACACCCAATATCCTAGTATTCATCAATTTACACATAACCCATTAATCACCAACAATGGTGTTCATGGATTCACCAAAATTTCTTATGATTTCAACTTCTATTGGTCTAGGTTTTGTCCCTAGACTTTATAGTTGTTCCTTAATCATCATAACATACACATGCAAACCTAATTTCAGATTTTTCCCAATTCATGAGAATTTCAAGTTGAGAGATTTATCAAAATTTTACATACCTTGTGATCCTCTTGTGATGAGGATCGATAATCTATGTTCGGATTTTGATTTGGACTGAGTTTGATCCTTCAATTTAGAGTTTTTATGCTGACTAGGGTTTGAAGGAGCTTGGGGTCGCTCCTGGTCGATCTCCACCAAGAACACAGACAAATGTTTGTGTTATATTTTTTTATTATATCAATATTAGTTTCATTTTGAACACAATTGGTCCCTAGACTTTCCTTTGGTTCTAATGTAGCATTTTAACCCATTTGTAGGTTACTACAAGGCTTTCACTTAACTGGGTTATTTAAATTCCTAGTTAGTTAACTAGTTTATTTATCAACTTTATATTTAAATAAATGGTTTGCATTTTTCGGGGTGTTACAATAAGTGTTGTTTATATATTCTTGTTGTGCATTATATGTGTGTATGTTAATAATATGCTTAGTATTAATATTATATTTATATATTTAAAAACAACGAAATGGAGCTTTGGCCGAAAACAACCCCACCCGAAATCACCCCTAGCCAAAAACCCTTCCCCCCCTGCGAAATCACCCTTGGCGAAAAGACTAGGTGTTTTCGTCAAGGTGGTGGCCGGCGAAAACAGGAATGGTCCTTGGCCCAGTGACGATCTGTTATATGTTTTGACTTCCAACCTTTACGTGAAACTGTTAATCGGCAAACCCTAGACACCTCTCATCCTCCCTCTCGCTCCCCTTTGAAACCCGACGACAGTTTTGAACAATCGAGTCCCATACATCAATCGAAGTACCACCTTTTGTGCTTAGGTTAGTAATCTGTTATTTATGATTTTTGATAATTGTTGACATCACGAATTAACTGTTAGTGGGTAATGATTATGAGCATATGATTTGTATGATAAGGATACTTATAATCTGATGCTATGTGATTATGTTGTGCCTTTCCATGAATGATCTGATGATTGTATGATGATCTTGATTGCACGATGATTTAGTAAATTAGGTGATTGTGTAAATGATTCTGGTTGAACGATGGGTTACTAAAGCCGTCAAGATTGTTAGTGATGATTAGGGTTTTCATATGATTATGCATAACTGTTACTCAAATGGATTGCATTTATATTAATCGTATGATAAAAATGATGTTCAGAATCATGTAACTGTTAGAATGTATTTAGGGTTTTGGGAATACGTAACTACTGTTGATGATGATGATGTAACTAGCGAAAACACAGGGACCATGAAAACACAAGAGTCAGACGAAAACACTAGGTGTTTTCGTCACACCTTATGTTCGACGAAAACCCAAGGGTTTTCCCCACTAGGGATTTCGCCCAAAGGGTTTTCGCCAGAAAAGGGTTTTCGCCAGAAAAGGGTTTTCGCCAGAAAAGGGTTTTCGCCACTAAAGTGTTTTCGTCACATATGATTTTCGTGTGTATCCTGGCACAGTAACACTGTTAGTTTATTAATACCGTTAGTTATCAACTATGTTTAGTCTATTAACTTAGTTAAGTTTATTAACTCTGTTAAATTATGTAACTCTGTTAAGTATGTAACTCTAATGGTTGTTAACCCTGTTAGTTAATTGACTCTGTTAGTTTATTATTCCTGTTATATATGTTAATCCTGTTAAGTTTGTTAACCTTGTTAAGTATGTTAACCTTGTTAAGCCTGTTAACTCTGTCAAGTATGTTAGAGAATAACCATGTTAGAATAAACTGTGGAGGACATTTATGTGGAGCATGAGTCGCATGAATGTGATTAATTGTCTATGTGATGCATGATGTTAACTGCCAAACATACTTTGTGACATAGATTGCATGTGAATCTTTACGAACTTAAACTGATTGTGTATACGTGCATAACTATAGGACTTGACTGATTATTTGTGAGCACATAGTTTAGCATACCGAGCAAACCAAGGTGAGTTCACACTTTCTACAAGGCATGGGATTCCCGGTGGTTTGGGAATGGGTTAATAAACTAAAACGGAACCTACATATCCTCCTTGGGTAGGATGCCACCATAAATCCTGCGTATTCTCCTTGGGTAGAACTACGTACGTTCGTCCCCCTTGGGTAGGACAACAACCTTAAACTTACTAGATAAACTATCATGAAGTCCCTCATTCTTATATCGACTTAATCGCCGAGGCCGATGGCTAGCGGGTCATTAGTTAATAGCACTATTAGGTTTGACAAACCTCACACCGTGTCGTTCGAACGGGCGTGTACTAATGGACTATGGCAAACTGTCAGTGATGATAGACATTGATGTAGGGCACAACTTATTTTCGTTAGTAGTCGATATGGTACGGTCTAGTGGTTCACATGGGAAGCCCCCACTGATTATGGTTATGGTTTGGGAAACAAAAGTACTGGTTAACTTGTGGTTTACGAAAACAACTTATGATTTCAAAACAAACTGGTAAAACTAAACAACCAACTGTGAACTCGCTCAACTTTGTTGTTGACTCGTTGTTACATGCCTTGCTGGTCGTTAGGTACTTCTGGAGCTTGCACGGGGAGGCGTGATCGTTGTGGGATATGGACTGTTATGTCCTACGCTTAACATTTGAACGTTAAACTATGTTTTGGTTATTTACACATTACTATGCTTCCGCTGATTTCTTAAACATGTTTGGTTTATTTTGAAACACCAATTATATTGGGTTTGGTTTTTATTTACTTAATGGTATTGTTCAATATGATTGGTGGCTTGATCCTGGTCAGTCACGCCTCCAAGCGGTGATACTCCGCGAGTGGATTTTGGGGGTGTGACACATAAGGTATTCGAAAACACGTTCAAAACGTCAAAAAGGTTAAAGTAGAAAAGGCTGATGACAGTGAAGAATTGGATGAGAAATTAGATTATAATTTTTATTTTTTTTCATTTTCTATTGTTTGTTATCTAATTCTCTGTTGTTTATTATCTAATTCTCTACTAATTTAAAAAAATTTAGTATAAAACGCCAAAAACTACAAACACCAAAACGCCTGATAGTCTGAAAAACTGTGAGAACGAATGCTAGCAAAGCACGATGTTGCTATATAAAACGCCAAAAAACGCAAACAAAGTATTACTGGAAAAATCAACACTAATTGATAGATGAAAATTGAAAGAAACAGTAATTGCTAAAACAGTAAAATGAAGAGACGGTATCATTATTGCCAAACATTTATTATATTAAAAGTCACTAGATGGAAAATTGAATTTATTTTACCTTTTCTAAACGCCATAACTGCCTGTCACATTATAGGCCTGTATCCTACATGGCACAACACTTGATATAATAAAATCAAGAAAATTACTGATGATTTTACAATAAAGGCCTGCATCCTGATCTAAAAAACAATAAAAATGCCAAAACAATACTTAAAAAGCCAAAATATTTAGGCCAATTGGATTTTAACACCTTTAACTTTGAAGAATTGGCCGATAACACCCGCAACTAACACTTTGATCTGTGACACCACAAACTTTTAATTTTGTTTGTCATTTCACCACTCAGTTAAAAAATGAGTAACTGAGTTAGTCTTCCATCCTACGTGGCACAGACTTGATTACGTGGACAAGATGACATGGCAAATTCTTGATTACGTGGCACTACATGTGTCTAATTGTATATAAAAAGCAAAAAAAGTATTTTAACTGGGTCTCTGTTGGATATGTTATAGACAATCTCAAATCTATTAAATTCTAATAATCCAAATCCCTCTAACAAACAAACAAACACCTGTAATTCTAGGGCTTCACCGATCACTCAATGGCTGAACAACGAAAGCCTCACCACCTCCTTTGTCTCCTCCCCCAAAAACTCCACCACCATCATCACCCACACCACATCCTGCCGCTGCCACTGTTGCCGGTGTCGGAGAAGACGACCGGAGCTTCTCTCTCTTCTGTTTTCTCCTCTCTCTCTCTCTCTCTATCCGTCACTCACCACCACCCGACAGTGGTGGTGGTGCTCCGTTTTGATGAAGCTAAACAAACAAAACACAATCTACACAAACAATCTGGATTCTTGATTTTTATAAGGGATCTGAAAACAGAATCTGCATAATTAAGATGCAGAACTGAACTATCAAAGCTCACAATAATGCAGATCTGAACGAATTGTTAAAGGATGGTTGCTCGATCCTATACTTACAGCATTTAATCTGAACGAATTGTGAACGGATCGTTGCTTCGAAGAGAGTATTAACCTGCTCACGGCGGCGTCTACATCGGCAACCTCCCATGAATCCGGCGGAGCTCCGTCTACTGAGTCCGCCATTCACCGCGGAAGCAGTGGTTGCGGTGGTGGTGGTTATTGAGGAATTTGATGCAGAAATTGATTGTGATTTGAGAGATTGATTGGAGAAGACGTTGTGTGTATCGTCTACATCTGGTATTTTCCGGATTGATTTGAGAGACTGATGTCGCACTCTCGATCGGCCGACTATGTCCCTGCTCCTCTGTATTTTCTGGCTGCACGCAATTCAGGAAGATGATGTTAGGGTTTTTATTGGACTTTGTCTGTGTTATAAAGAAGGAGATGAGTTATACACATGTAGTGCCACGTAATCAAGAATTTGCCATGTCATCTTGTCCACGTAATCAAGTCTGTGCCACGTAGGATGGAAGACTAACTCAGTTACTCATTTTTTAACTGAGTGGTGAAATGACAAACAAAATTAAAAGTTTGGGGTGTCACAGATCAAAGTGTTAGTTGCGGGTGTTATCGGCCAATTCTTCAAAGTTAAAGGTGTTAAAATCCAATTGGCCAAATATTTACTATGATCCTGATCTAAAAACAATAAAAACGTCGCGTATTTATTAAACGCCAAAAAATGGAAAGATTAAGTGACACGCGTTTAAAAAAAGAAATATGAAAGTACAAAAAAGCCCCTCCGCCCTTCTCTAAGCGGCGTGACACGTGTTGGGCCAGGAAGCGTTCTCACTGTTCTCACACTTTTGAGCGGTTTCTCCTGATCCCGTTTCTATATATATAGGGGAAGGTTCATTTGAGAAGAAATTTAATGTGAGAAGAAAAAGAAGAAATAGCATATTAGTAAAACACTATTTCATTTATAACTCATATCATTAATTTTTAACTCTTTAATTAATAAGTCAACTAATCATTAATTATCCTATATATAATCTACAAAACCTACATATATCAAAATTTTCCTACATATATCCTACACATTTTGTATCCTACACAGTCGAAATATATCCTACACACCTCGAAATATATCCTACACAACTTGTAATTTATCCTACACAACTAGTAATTTATTCTACACTTTAAATTAAGTTGTTTTTTTAATTTGGAAAAAAATATATATTTTGAAAATGAGTTACAAATTTAATTTAGTTAGTTATTAAAGGAGAAGAATACAAATTAATGATTTTTGTAAGTTTACCAATATACCATTGTATTAAAATTAAATGCAAATATTAAATGAAGTAAAATGAAGCATTATTATTGGTTGAAACTTCTTCTTTTTTCTTCTTATAAAAAAATTCTTCTCATTTGAACCCTCCACTATAAATAACAATATTAGACTTTGAACCGGAAAGCCTTTTTCTGGTAAAGTAAGTTGGGTGAGTTGCCTTTAGAAAATTAATTTAGAAGGGTTTTTTTTTTTCGAACCACAAATTACAATTTCATATCATCAGACCAAATGTTTAAACATTACATAAGCTAGCAAGTTACTATACCCAACCCCTTTTTACTCACCCGGTATTGCTTAGTTTAGAAATCACCCATTTGCGCCAATCCATTATGTGTTGCTTCGCCCTAGCTTTAATCCATAAGAATACCATTGCTTGTACTTCTCCAAATATTTTGTCAATACCGTTGAATATAAGCTCATTTCTTGCTCGCCATATCACCCAACACGTCGCCAAAATTATGGTTTGGACCAATCTTCTTTTGTGTGTCGAAATCTTCATATTCTTGTGTAGCTCCAATAGATCTTCATTGAGAATGCGAAAATTTGTGATATTTTACACCATGCACTCGCCTTTTGTCACAGTATTGATATGTTAACTTGTTTTTACAATTATCTATTCATACATTTCACAAGAGGATGTACAATAGCGGGTCTAGATTGGTAAATTTGGATAGTTGACCAATTGGGGTGTCATATCTAATTTAGAAGTTTACAATTATGCACATAATCGTTGAATACATATATTTGACCAGTGTAAAATTTATAATTTTTGTATAGTTTTTAGTGTATTACCTATAACTTAAAAACAAAGGTCGGTGGGGTTTCTCCACCAACAAACTAACACCCTCAAGTTTGGAACTTGACATAACAAGTCCCTTTGAAAAAGACAAAACAGCCAATAAACTTTAAAACTTCACAAAACAACCCTTAAACTTTTGAAATTGATATTTTTACCCCTTGAGTTCTAACCTTTTAAATTTACCCACGTATTTTCATTATTTAGCTTAAAAAAAAAAAAAAAATTCAGAAGTAATTATTTTTATGTACGTGTCGATGTAAATTCACATTTCATGTTTATTTTTATGTACATTTTCAGATGGTATGCGTCTTGAAGTTTAAATGTACGTGTCGGTATATATTCATGTTTCAACGTAATTGATATAAATTCACGTTTCATAGTTTTTTTTTCGAAAAATAGTCTGGTCAAATATAATATGTTTTCATACTTATTTTTGCATACGTTTTCGGGTAGTCTATGTTTTGACGTAAATAATGTTCGGAAACGAGTCAGGTCAAAAATAATACGTTTTCCTTCAACGATATAAATTCGACTTGTACGTTTTGACGTCGCTAAGTCTTGATGCAAAGATAAGGGTGGTGTAGCAGTTAGGTGAAACGCTCACTAAACAAACCAACTCGGGTTCGATTCCGTTTCTTTTGTAACAACAATGCTTTAGATCGAATAGGCTGAAACACGCGTTTTCATATGGTTAACGCTTCACATAACGTGCTCCAAGACGCTAAATTTAAACAATTAAGGCGTCACCGACGCAGCGCGCGGTCCATGACAACAATCTAGTATTATATTATTTTGTGTTTTAATAGGTCCTGGTGCAAATGGAGCAAAAACGAGTAATAAAGAAATAACCAGCCAGTTGGGCAGAGCAGGACGCCAGTGACCGAAGTAAAATTGCCGCTACTTTCTATGAATGAGCTGAGGCCACTATCTCTAATTTATATATTAAAGGCGAGGGACCCAAACTGGTGGCATATATGAATTAATTCCATGTTGCTACATGACAAAACAAAGGAATCCATGTGAATTGGTGTTGACCGAACCAATTCTTTTGTTTTGATCAGCTTTGCTTTATTGTGGGCTTATGGATGTAATTCGCTGAAGCAGCCCATATGGTGATTTTAGTAACTCGTTGAATGAGCTCAGTAAATATAGAGATGGGATTGCAATTAAATGGTGATACGTAATGAGGGGGAATATTTATTGACTACGGCCGCAAGTTTAGAGATATATATCATTGAATAAAAAACAAATACGGCGGAAGGGGCTACAACACATCAGAGGCAAAAAGAGGCGGCGACGACCAGAGAGACGTACGGATGTCTTTCACATAATAGGTTCATGCTAGATTAGGATGAATGGATTGTTAAAGTTTTGATTTTTATTATGGATTACTAGTTATTTATTGATTATTTACGAAAGTAGTCGACTTGATTATTGGTTTGATGTGTTTGCATGCTTAGAAGTGTTTAATTATCTTTTATTGCTTCGTGTGAGTCTTGGTGGATGTCTTTCACATAACAGGTTCATGCTAGATTATGATATTATTTTGTAATCTTTAAGGTTAATTGGCCAATACACCTTAGAAGCGGTAATCGATAATTATATAAGTTTAAGTGTTCTACTAATCTCAATAACTGTGAGGTGCGAGGTTATTGTTAGGTCTAAGTCAGTAAATTGCTAGGTAGGGTCTTCGAGAGGAGTCTGAACTAGTCGCCTTAGTGACCGTTGTCTAACAAGTGAAATGAGAACCTGAGTCTATCCTAGGTTTATAGCCTGTGAGGGAGTAAATCGGATTAGGATACTTTTGTAAACCACTTAGATAGCCTGTGAGTGAGTCTAGACCAACCGGTGTTTGTAACAGCCTTTAGAGTGCCATAAGCAATGTTTTAAAAACCGGCTTTTAAATCAAACCGGATTAGGCTAAAAAATGGTTCAACCGGTTAAACCAGGTTGTATCGAGCGGTTCAACCGGTTTGACTAGCTAACTCTATAATTTTATAAATTACAACATCAACTCAAAAGTTAATCAAAAAATGCTCAAAAGTTAATCCAAAAATGCATGATTACATATTAAAAGATGATCAAAAAGTAAATCCATAATCTATATCTATACCTTATAATAAAACAAAACAATCTTATGCAATTTGTCCTATTCTTAAAAAGCTTACTGCCACGTGTCATCTGATTGTATGTCTGATTTTTCTTTTGAGCGGCAATGTATTGGAGGTCTTTTGGCATCCCGCTTTTCACTTTCAATTGACAAACTAATATTTTCTTAAATCTATACGCATATATCAGTTTCCATCCTTCTCTCATATTATCTCAAATAATCCTACCAGAGATCCGAATTCCATCTTTCTCTATGATCATCTTCCAAAATATGAATGAGTTTCCATATTTAAGGATCATTGGTTGCATAAACCCTAGATCTATAAATCCATACGTATTCAGTCGTTTCTTCACATCGATTCGGTTGTTAATCGATTTATCAATCATCCTCTGTTTCTTCACATCGATTTGGCTGTCAATCGATTTGTCAAGCATTATTTAAGGTACGATTCTTTAATCTGTATGCATATTTCTCTGGTCGTTGACATCTATGTTGTTATCAATCATTATCTGTGTTCGTTATCAATTCTTCTGATATGTATGCAGGTCTTATAATTTCTACTGAATTGTATAAGCAAACATATGAATCTTGTGGAAAGCTTCTGATGTTGTATCAATTTTTAGGGCCTTTTATGAATCTGTTTTTGTATCAATCTCTGATTTTGTATCGATTTCCACTGAATAACATAAGTAAACATATGAATCTTTTGTGAAGCTTCTGATTTGTATCAATTTTTAGGGCTCTTATATTAGGGCTTTCTTATCTTGACTTATTCGACTGAATGATATAAGTAAACATATGAATCTGTTGTGAAGCTTCTGATTTTGTATTAAATTTTAGGGCTTTTATTTTAGGGCTTTTTTATCTTGACTTATAAGACTGAATGATTGGTAGCTAACTTAATGTTTTATGTGATTTGTAGATTGAGTGATGTAAATCAATGTGATTGTTTACTTAATATGCTATAGTTCTATATATTGTGAGCGAATTTATTTGGCCTTTATTTCTGACATTCAAATCTGAGCATTCGACACTCTGTTTATGTGATATGTAAGGGATTGTTTTATGTGATTTGTTAAATATGTTATTCGTAGCCAACTGTTCAGATTTATAAGTCTTATAAATATAAACATGTTGGAAATTGCTTTTAGATCTTTTTCAGTAATTAAATCCATTTTCTGCTGTTATATTATATTGACTCAAGTGGTTGTCCGGTTCTATTTGACTCATTTATTATTCGCTCTTTGATATACCAACCAACCTTTTAATAACAAAGTTTAAAGTAAAAGAAAAGGAAGTTGCTTTTACTTGGTCACTTCCCTTCTCTCATAATAAATCTATAGACGTCCACATAGTGTAAGATTTAGTATCTTAAATGTTTATATCACTGTTACTTATTGATTGCATTAGATACATGTTTCGAAAATTACTAAACAATTTTATTCTATGGTTTATAGAGTCATGGCTCCAGCATTTGTGAAGGTTATTTATGATGCTTCACCGTCATGTCTGGTAAATTTTTTATTTAAATTTATTCTTATTTGTGTTATATTTAGAAAACTTATTGTTTCGTTAAATATTACAGTCGTTGCCGCCGTTTTACAATGATGGCGCTGGAAACTTAGGCTATCCTGTTGGGCCTGTGATGTTGAGAACAGGTTCTCAGCTCTGGCATGTTTACATCAAAGTGACGATTAGCGGATGCTTTATCACGGATGGATGGCCAAACGTTTTTACGGATCTTGGAATGGAAGAGACAGATTTTATTTTTTTTGAGGTCGTTGCTGATAACACAATTGATATCTACCATTTCAGGATTGACCATGATTTGGATGTGAAAGATAAGTTTTATCATATAATGATGTTTCCAGAAGCGAAAAAGCTGGTAACTTTTTAAATATATGATTGGCTATGTTATGTTTATTATATACTTTTGTAGTTTATGTTTCAATTATTTGAGATATTTTTTAATTGTTTGCAGTGGTTGCCAAAAAAATTCATGGAACATAATTTCAATGACGACCTTCTAGAAAATATTGTCACAATTCGTTATAGTCCTACTCAAGAAAGGACTGTAAGGATTAAAAAGTTGTGGAATATTCATTACTACATCCTCGACTTCTCACAGATTTCAATTGATTTGTCTTTGGTCAAGTGGGATTTTCTTAGGTTTCATAGAGTTGAAACTTACACATTTAATCTCATAGTTTTCCGTCTACATGATGATGGGTCGTTAGTTGCTGAAATGGGAATTCCAGTGCCTGAACAACAACCTATACCTGAACCAGAATATGAAGCAGAAAATGATATTGAAGAGGGAATTCAACATGGCATGGCTGAGGATCACTTTCCGCTTGAAGATGTTAATGTTGACACTCAAGTATCTGATGATGAAGACCTGCCTGTTCACGGAAACCCGCCTCTACCCGTTGACGATGTGTATGAGATTGAGTGGGTCCTTACTTACCGATTTGTAAGTCAGTCGTAATCTAACATAAGTTGATTTTACTGATTATTTTTAATTGTGAATATTGTCAGTTAGATTGTCACTTATACGTATTTTTTTTAAATGTGATGTAGCATTTCCCACAACATTTTGTTGAGAATGTGCCATTACTTGATGTTCAAGCGATGACCGTTCAGACTATGAATGGTGTTTCTATAGTTTTGGAAATGCGTTCCGAGCGTGCACATGGAGGACCAAGGTATGCTTTTAGAGGCTGGGAGAGATTTATGCGTGAAGTTGGTTTGGTTAGTGGTCGTGCGTATTTGCTGCGTTATGAAAGGAACAATGGAGTTTTGGTTATTTCGGAGGTCATATAACCATTTTTTCAAAACCGAGACAAGTGAAGATGAAGTATCATCCCTTTTTTTTTTCTTTCCAAACTACTATGTTTTTAAGTTATTTTCTACTAGGTACTACGTTTTGAAGGATGTCACTTTATGTTTTCAACACGATAACGGTTGTTTGAGTATAAATAGACAATGTTTTTTGTTTTTAATTTTGACATGTGTTTGATTTGAAATGCAATGGTTTTTATTGGCTGTTTACCATGTTATAATCACCTTTCATATTGTTGCTGTTTGTCTTATATATATTTATAATGTATAATGTATAGTTGCATCCCATATACAATTGTAATGTACTATGTTTTTAGTTATTTTCTACTTGGTACTACGTTTTAAAGGATGTCACCTTTGTTAACAGTTGTTTGATTATGAATAGACAAGTTTTTTTTCCTGTTTACCATGTTATAACTAGATGTTATTGCTTTCACTGCAACATTATTTGCATTTAATCTCAAAGTGAGTCAGACTTGGGGAAGTCACTCACCCGGCTTAAACCTCCTGAGTTACTTCTAATTTACCCCGGGAAGCAGTTAACATTAAATCCCATTGGTAGAACTTAGAAGGTGATGAGTATCTGTTATAATATCCTAGCTAGCAATAATTTTGAATTTTGTTTGTTGGTTACAAAATAGTGTGGAGGCTATTCCTGAGGTATTAAAGACATTTAATGAAAAGATCAGAAAGTATTGTGATATAACTGCTGTTTTGCGCATATGCTGGACTGGAACAAGCGTTGTTTTGAAGGTAATTTATGTCTAAATCTTATCTCCGTGTAACTCCTATAATGAAATTATTGTTGAAATTGGTAATGTGCCCCATTTTGCTAATGGGCTCCTTTTTGAAGGGTGATACACATCAGGCGCCTAAAAGTACAACACAAACGATAGAGCGCCGACATATCTAAAAGTTATTATGTTTTGGTGAAATACTTAATGCATACCGTCTCAGTGTTCTGTATGATTCTGGTCATCTTAAAGTTACAAACTTTGGAGTGTCAGCGAGTTACTTAAAGGAACAAATGCAGGAAAACATAAAAAGGTTGATGAACCATCACGATACTAACTGTTGTTAAAAGATTTAAGTGCCTAATTCGATGTTGAAATGATATTTGTTATTACATCCAAACATAAGCACAATTTACTGCCAATACAAGGTAATAATTTTATTCGAATTCCTATTATTATTTATAATATAAAGAATTATATATCCAAATTTTAAAACCATATTCTAAAAATGATATAAATAGGATTAGAAAATTGTGCTTATGTTTTGATTAAACAGTGTCTTTAGACAAAGACCTCTTCAATAGATATTCTATAGTACTTTAACTTTTATAAATTTTTATTTATAACATAAAAAGTTAAAGTATTATATAATTCTATATATTAATATATGGAAAGCGGTATTTAAGGATGTGATTTAAAGAATTCAATCAATTCTAATCACTACCCTAAATAATTCAATTATGTCATATCAAACAAATAAACTAAAATTCTAAGTTATCACGGTATTTTGGTCACTGATTTTAAATGAATTTGGAAAGGTATTAGTAATTTATATAAATCACTTCCTTAAATATGTAAATCATTTCATTTTTTGTTAACGTTACCACCATTACATCAATTAGTTACATCATTTCCAAAATTATATAATCACTTCATGCATTATATATACTTTATGTTGTATGTCATTCAAACATATCGTTTTCCTGTGTCAACATCACAAAAGACATACGTAGGTCTTTCAAATGTCATCGAACTTTATTCGTGTTTCTTACTTATACAATGCATTTTTTTACTTACCTTCGATATGTGTTGTTTTTAATTTTTGTCGTTGATCATACTAACTGTTTTGTTTGACACCATTTAGAAATGGAACAACAACCAATCACACTGCTGAATGATTTGGATTTGAACCAAGATAACTACACTATCAATGTTCGCATTGTCCGATTATGGTCAAGACCATCGTTCAACAATCCAAGACAGGTCTACTGCTATGACATGATCATTATGGACCAAGCTGTAGGTTTTCCAAATATAAATTCTATTTATTATATTTACCTCTTTAAAATAAAGAGCGTTGATAGTGTAAATTTATTTGTTTCATTATTGCTTATGTAACAATTTATTTTTCATGGACAAATGCAGGGTACTAAAATGCAGGCGTTTGTTTTAGCAAAAAATGTGCGAGAGTATGAACATATGCTGAAGGAAAACCACCGTTTGGTTATTCGTAATCCATCGTTGGGCGAAAATCGGCAAAAAGTTAAGTACGTTTCGTCGGCATTGAAGATTAATCTG